>CP136066.1:149901723-150049223 GCA_032622095.1 Siphonodentalium dalli
AATATTCATTATGACCTGACCTCGATTATAATACTGAGCGGTGATTGGCTGTTTCTACTATTGCAGTCATGGAAAGGTCAGGTCATAATGAATATTAAAATGAGGCGCTGCGTGATTCGTATATTTACGCACTTCGGAGACAATATTCGGTGGTTAAAAATTTATCAAATGCTATGTATATGAATGGTTCTGATGGGAGATTGTGGTATTGATTGAAAGATGAATTCTTCGCCGATACATCCGTGGCTATAGTATCGTTAGCATTACTGGTGTGAACTGAGGCCTAAATTTGTCCAATTGCTGAGGATGGTAAAAAGGATGAATTTCTACAGTTCCCCTTGCAGTGTCTATTATACTACCATTAGCGATGAAGCAGGCGCGTATATAGAAGCGGCCGTATATGGGACAGCGCAAAAGGGGGGCAGACAGCGGAGCGCGTTACACTTATGTGAATAGGACTTGAAACTAGTTGTCACCAACTGTTGTGGTAACGGGAGTCCGGTCGACTCTGAAATTGACTGAATCCAGTAAATTGGCCAGGTTTCCATACTTAGTCTATAAATTATTATTATTGAAGTAGTGGTCACATTATGGTGTGTGTATTTATCATTGACATTGGATTTTGATAATAATTTCCAACAACTGTGAGTCAGTGAGTGTGATTTCAATCATTGAATTTGAATCAAATTCATCAATGACATTGTGAATGGATTGAATATTATATTGCGATTATCGTGAATAAATTCAATAATTGTGAGTCAAAGAATAAACAAAATAGTTTATAATGGCCAATAAACATAAATACTGATGATTTACTAACCTTCTTTTTGTTTTGTTTTCAGAAATTTCAGATATTTTCAGTTTACAGAAAAGCACGACGTTCGTGCGCCGGTTGCAGTGCTAAAAAGAACTTGCCAGAAACGCACGTGCTAGTAATTTATACACGCCGGCTGCAAATAGTTCCCACATCAAATGGAAATAGAAATCGCGGCGTGTAGTTCACACAAGCGCCAATCCAGACAACATAGAAGAGTAACTGACATTAACATTTGATTATTACTTCGTATTTAATGAAATTTAGATATGTATAAATAAAAAACAAACAGAACTATTTACCGGAAGTAGCAGGATTATATTAGCCGGTGGATGTGAAAGGCAATTTCTGGAACCTTCCTTCGCCTAGAATCTTCTATTGGCGGAAGTGACGACACAGTATTTGGGTTTTCCCTAAGGGGCATCTATATATAGATTAAAAGGAAAAACCGTGTCGCGGTGGTGACAATTCTGCGTGATGCGTAGTGATAACTATATATCAAGAAATGGTTGTCAAGAAAAGACAACGCTTAAAACTAGGATATTTACATATATAACAAACAATTTGAGACACCTAAACAGAACTCTGAGCGTAGCTACTCGCTATATCATATCGGATTTTTTTGGAAATTGGTCAATTTTGTTAAAATTAAAATAGATCAAATTTAATTATAAAAATAATACTACGTTTCACAAGTTCTTCCATTTTTATACCCATTTTGTATATTTTACCATCCTGATTACAGGATAGAAAACGTTTGCCGGATTCGTTTCAAGGGTATGCCTATTTCTCGAGCTGTATACGGCCTATGTGCTTCCAAAATTGGGCGTAGGCCTAGGCTTATAATATAACATGTGTATATACGTTTATCTAATTTTGGAGCCTAAATTCCTCAGAATTAAGCCTACGCCTACTATATGAATCCATATGGTAGGCTACAATGTTTGTTTTAAAAACTAGAGAAAATTAAAGTTTTTTTTTATGTTTTACCCAGATAGCATGACTACGTTGGGCCAACGTTGGCATAATGTCGGCAACGTTGGCAATAGGTTTGGTTGGGTTAATGGTGTTGGCCCTTCGTTGGCCCAACGTATTCCTCCCAACCGTTGGAATTATAACGTTGGTCCAACGTTGGGTCAACGCGGACGTGCCAACGGAATTTACTGCAGCACATCGGTTGGGTTGACGCTGTTGGCCCTTCGTTGGCCCAACGTATTCCTCCCAACCGTTGAAATTATAAAGTTGGGCCAACGTTGGGCCAACGCGAATATACCAACGTAATTTATTGGTTTGGTTGACGTTGTTGGCCCAACGTAGGCCTATTCCTCCCAGCCGTTGGAATTACAACGCTGATCCAACGTTGGGCCAACGCGAACGTGCCAACGAAATTTACCGCAGCACATCGGTCGGGTTGACGTTGGTCCTTCGTTGATCCAACGTAGGCCAATTCATCCCAACCGTTGGAATTATAACGTTGGTCCAACGTTGGGCCAACGCGAACGTGACAACGGAATTTACTGCAGCACATGCATCGGTTGTGTTGACGTTGTTGGCCCTTCGTTGACCCAACGTTGGCCTATTTCTCCCAACCGTTGGAATTATAACGTTGGTCCAACGTTGGGCCAACGCGAACATGCCAACGGCCAACTACAGCTTCATAATAGTCCAATTGCATATGTAGCGTACATACATGTGATATAAATCTCAACGATATGCTGTATGTTCCGTAAACAATTAAACGTACAATAAAACATTGCTGACACAATATATATGCTACGATATGTCATAAAACACGCTGGATGTTGTCGGTTGGTATATCGTTGGCCCAACGTAATGCCAACGTAGATGACGTAGAAAGCTCTGACGTCAAACTATACGCGCGTGCACAACGGATCAGGTGTCTGCTTTTCATATTGCGCGCTTTGTTCTGGTTCTCGTTCAGTGTTGCTGCTGGTATTGATTTTAGCAAATAAAGGATTCAGTTTCTTCAATTTGGAATTCAAGGATTTGTTCGCTCTTTAGATGCCACCATCGGTCATCGGGTCGCTATCCGAGGTAGGTTTACGTTTGTGAGAAACTACTCTTTTGTGTAAAATTAATTAATTATTTTTCCAATATTTTTCTCGGAATCACAAAGTTCTGAATGTTTGCCCGGCGTACATATAAGTTATAGCGGGTAATACTTATTAACATGCATAGTAGTTTCTCACAAACTTGCATCTGATAGTGACATGGTGGCTGACGGTGGTAACTAAATTATGAACGGATTATTGGATGCCAAAAAACAATAATCCCCAACGTTATGCCAACCAATTTAGTTTGAGTTCCCAACGTTGTCCCTCCGTTGGGTCAACGTTATGCCAACCAAATGGTTTAGTTTCCAACGTTGGGCCAACGTTATGCCAACCATGTATTCTGGATATCAACGTTGGCCCAACGTTGGGTCAACGCTCTCTATATATCGTCCAACGTCGGCCCAACGTAGGCCCAACACGTTGGCCCAACGTTGACCCAATGAGCAAAATTACGTTGGCCCAACGTTGGTTGCCCTACGTTGGCCCAACCATTCAGATGTTGGTTGTGCCAACGTTGGCCCAACCATGTCATGCTATCTGGGTAGCGACTTTCTCTCATTAGGCCTACCCCGCGATTATGCACACATAATTAATTATGGTTACTTTATGCATTTATTGTTGAGAAGACAAAAATATTCTTAATAAAACAAAATGTGTCTTTCATTGTATGGATTTAGTCAAATTCACCTCCGGCAACCGGAAAAGGCGATATTGGGAGGACCGACCGGGTGATGGCAGAGGACCCAAAATATGTGTGTTTTGGTATTTAACGACATAACTAATGGACAAAGTGATATAATATATAGCCGAGACATCCAACAATTTGTTTCCTCAGTACCGTACACGGATCGTCCATTGTGATATTTCCAGCTTCATTGTAATATGCTGGTAGCCTACCCATAATATTCAAATGACATTATTTTTGCAACACCGAACATCCAGTTTTCACACATTTTGTGTGATTCTGTAGTCCAGAATAAACAACGAGCATGATACTTATAGCCTATATACACCTATCCCGACCAAATGTACTACAGAAACAGGGGATATAGTAATTAATTTAGGCGATCGCAAATTATAATTAAGCCAGCTACCGTGGATGACAAAATGAAAACAAATTTATGAAGTGTTGTCTCCACGCCCTTGTAACCATGCACGTCTCTGATTTTATAACCATAAAGTGTGAAATTTTCCGTCCAACATGCAGACGCATACGACCACGTTTTGAGCTCAGTGGATCAAATAAATGTGGGCTACTTGCAAATGTAAGAAGTGGGTTACCAATTGGATTGCACTAATTTGCACAGGCGCCATATTTTCCAAACATTTGACCATTTCATTACTGGAGCTTTCTGAAATGTTGCGAAAACCCTGTGCAAACGCATTCTCGTATAAGAGAATGCATTGGCCTAACAACATTTAACTTGACATTGAAGCCAGTTTATTCTCTTATATATGCGAGGTTCCATGCATATGGGAGCTCCCGTCATGAAAGGGTTAATGGCTTCCAAAAGTTAGTATTTAGGGGATGCTTGGCCTACTTGGGAGATTAAATCATTGCCCTCCCATCGACCACATGCAGTCGACTTGCATTCACTGCTTTAAGTCTCCCTCACTTAGAATAGAATATTCCAAACCAATCTCTACCAGAGTTGTCTATCTTACCGACGTTCTCCTCTCGTAAAGCACGGAATAAATAACTCCAGGCAAATTCAGGCGTCATTTTAAAAAATAGATTAGCAGTTTTTGACTGGCTACCGCGGGGAAGAAGCAGGACACCTCAGCTCAGTGGGAGAAAAATTTGAAATCTGAAAACTGCAAAAGCTTAGCATCTAGGCTGACACAAAGCTCTCCAGGTGTTGGAATTTTCCGACCTAACATCCCCCTCCCAAGGTTGGAAAAATTCAAACTGATGGCCATTTCATTCCATGCAAGATGTTGACCAAAAGCAGGAAAATATACCACTATAATTGGTATAAAAACAATAAATTCCCCACTAACAATTTGTTGGAAAATCAAACTACGAGAACACTTTCGACCTATTGTCGGTGTGAAATTTCCAACTACTGTTGTGTTGGGAGCATCTCACTTTGTTTCCGGGGGTACCTGCACGAGGTGTCAATAATCCCTTACTTCAATCATTTGCCGCTTACAGTCTATTCCTCTTTTCTTTTGGAGTTTTAATGGTTTGTCCTCTCTTTTTGTAGGTTTTTAATGATTTGTCAATTTGGGTTTTGGAACCTTTGGTGCTGATTCAATGTTGATGTCAGGAAATAATCTGTGTCATGTTTTATTTTTTTATTTATGCAAAATAATTAATAAAATACATACAAGGAGATAACAAACATATAACAAATACACGACAATACTTTTAAAAACAGCTCAATGGCGAACTAATTTAGCGATTGAAGTATTCTACAATTTCGATCTCGTTTTCACTGAATATTCTCTTGAAATGTCTTAAGAGACGCGTTGACCGCCCGATATGTTCTTCTCTGTGGTTGAACCATGCCGCCACCGCCCACCAGTATAAGTTGAAGTATCGTCGATTCTGTATATGATTGCTCTTTCTGAATGTGGTCGATCATGTCAAATATGTTCTTGTTCGACAGGAATCCATACACCAGTGGTAACATCATGTTGTCAACGAACGCATGCATGTATCGTGTACATCTGATGGTAGAGATTCGGACTCTTGTCGAGGGTACCGCCGCAGAACCAGGTCCAGGTGTCGGCGTCTTGAAGAAATTGTATATTGCTGGCTGTCGCGAATACCATGATGTCGCCGGAGGTTGTTGTTGAGTATCGTTCTGGTATTTGTATCTCGGTTCTCGCTTTTGGCAACGTCTTGGCGCGGGAGCGGTATAATGCAGATCGCATGCTGCAAAAGGTCGGAACTCGGCTGATGACTACCGGGTCTACTTCATCTGTTCTGAGGCTGCCGATTTCCTCTTGGTATATAGAAGGCACAGGCCTAGATCCACTGCGGACAGACTGTTTGATATCTGCGACGAATGCAATAACCATATCCTGTTAAAAAGAAATGGAATTAGATTTGATGTCTATTTTTGTATATAGATATATCAGTTAAATATTATTATAAATTAGAACGCTCTTTATTGTCTGGCGTTTTGTTTAGAGAAGAATGGACGCTCTTAATAAGAATTTGAAATAAAAAAATGCACGTGTCGTTGTTATAGTATTTGGTTATTTGTGTTATTACGGGTTTCCGTAGTTTTATTTGTTTTGTATTTTCGCTATTGAGTTATCTATCGTGGATAAAGATCGTTCACAATTGTCTCGTTTAATAATCTTCTAATACACTATATTGGGTCACAGTAATATGGACATAATAATAATACATGGTGGCAGCGGTACCCAATAATCGCCTATATTATCCATAAGTGAGAGACAGAGCGATTATCGAGTGAAAGTGACTTGAATATACAATCCAATAGCCAATTTTCGTGTGAAATTTCTGCGTGACCTTGACATAGCCTTCGTGGAATTTCCATCTGATCTTGACCTCTACGATGCCTGACGAGTACGACGTAGTTCCAAATGCTGCTCCTACAACGAGCTTTTCGTGTCCGAATGTATCTCCTCCTACGCAGTTGGAACTTGATGATAATGTCGTGGATAACTGGAAACTATGGAAGCAAATGTGGGCGAACTATCTGATCATATCAGGTCTTCAAAATAAAGAACCTAAGTTTCAAACAGCCCTCCTTCTCCATTGTATTGGAAAGGAGGTCCTGCGAATATATAACTCTTTGACATTTGGTGATACCGAGAATAAAGATGATCCTGATACAGTCATAACAAAGTTTGACGAGCACTTCATTGGTGTCACAAAAGAATTCTTTGAAAGGTTCTGCTTCAACCAACGCAATCAAAATAGCGGAGAATCAGTTGATCAGTATGTTTCGATCCTGCGAAATCTTTCAAAAACATGTGGGTTCTGTAAATGCATGTCTGAGAGACTGATCATGGACCGTATCATCCTCGGTGTCCGTGATGATAAAACAAGAGAAAAGCTAATCTCACAGCAAAAGCTTGACCTAAAACATTGCATTGACATTTGCAGAGGAATGGAAGCGGCCCAACTCCAAATAAAGGCAGTGTCAAACTCTAACTGCATACCATCTGAAGTCAACAAAGTTACAAATCAGTTCAACCCGAACTATAAACAACGCAAATCTCAAAATCAATCTCCAATTCACAACACTGCCAAGCGATGTAAGTTTTGAAACAAAACTCGTGTGTTCCAGAAAGAGTTGTGTCCTGCATGGGGTAAAACGTGCAATGCGTGCCATAGAAAAAACCACTTCAGTTCTTCATCTGAGTGCAGGAAACAAGTGCATGCTGTACAGCAAAATGCTGGTGCTGATTTAACCAGGGCTTACCTGACGCCAAGCATACACTTTAGGCGTCAGGGAACAGCTAGTGACCTCGACCTTTCACCAATGACCCTTGACCTATCCAACGTGGTAAACAAACTTCACCATTTTAAATTTTTACGAGCAAGTTGTTGCAATTGTTAACGAATTATAGCCCAAACTGTCAAGTTTATTGAATAATACTATAGAGTAAGTACGGTCAATTATATATGGATATGACTTACGTATGTTAAAACACATTTTCAGCTAGAATTATTTAGATTGCACTTATCAAACATTATGGGCCAACCAATTTCGGAAGATTTCTGTGCACCCAGCAACCCCGGTGGCCAAGTTCAACGGTTGAAAATGTGTTTGTGGCTACAAAAGGACATACATGTCCATCTCTGATTGTGACGAATGTTTGGTTACTTGAGTGGTATATGCTATTCACTCAAATCATCTGAAATTTATTTTATTTACCATTTTTGTTGCAATTTATATTATTTTACCCCCCCCCCATATCTTCATAAAGTTCATTAAATCAATCTTAATATGGAGTTCCTAATGATTATTTTAGTAACACTATGTAGGTGAAAAAATTCTCTTTTCTGCGGTATGTGGAACGTATTTAAGAACTCAAAATTACTATTTTAAATTATTTTTTAAAGATTAAATTTTTCTGCTAATTGTTGATCACTGAACAACTGAAGACAGGTCCAGTCTCATTCAATGGATCCTAAATAATGATTACTATCACTAATTGTGTTAACTGGTCAGAATGTTAATTTATTTTTAATTAATTCAATATATATTATTTTATTTAATTATCTATATATTAAATTATATTGACATTTTTTTTTATTATTTAAACACAAATATATTTGTCACACAAAAAAAAGAGTGTATGTTTCCGATAATGGAGCGAAAAAATTATGGTAGGTACAGCCTTCATAATTGGCTACGGCAATCAGCATTCAATGCCGAAGCAATTTGCTGAAGCAAACTAGTCCATGGCATACTGTTGCTATAGCGGATTGCCGAAGCCAAACAATCTGAATTAAAGAGGGCTGTAGGTAGGTAGGGTTTTTTTTTTTAATTTTATTTTGATATTTTTTATCCAGCGGCAGAAATATTGAATCACCTCGACTGAAGCGACATAAAATGCCAACTTGCGTTGTGGGAAAAGTATTGCGTGATAAACACAGTGGAGATATACATTATGATTGATGAAAGATCAAACTTACCGGTACTTCATGCTTAAGTATGTTTTTTATTTAATATTCACATACCACATTTTCCTAAAGTTGGCTATAAACTTGGTACGAAATTGATGTCACTAACTTTTTATAATTTTACCCATGACACGACTATAATACTGTACTTGTATTGTGACGACTACATCCCATTGTCTGGAGGTAGCCAGTACACCCAACCTAGCATGAATGGTTTTTGGAAACAGTAGCTGTACCCCTAACATATGTGGTGGTACCTCTATACATGTATATATACAGTAATGCCTAAGTACTAAATCCTGAAAAGTTACCCATAACTCTGCTGTAGTTAAAGAGTCAATTACTTAGGGCATTACTGTACAGATACACACCACCATGTATGTTGATAGTGTTCCTATCTGTACTCTCGGGCTCCAAATAAAAGTGCAGGGGGATTCCATTGAAAGTTAATAACAGTGCAGACCCAAATAATACCACAGTGGAATTTAAACTGAGCAAAACATCAACTATAGTTAAACAATTATTTGTATAGTACATGTCATGTAGGCCAAGCAATCATACATGGGAATCAACAAAATATGTGTCATGTGGTGTTTATTCAATATTTAAATGTTCACATCTATGCAATATACTTGAATATGTACATGCAGAAAGTTATAAGCTCATCAATTTGGTATCAGAATCATATACAAATCTTGAGTTTATGCTGATTTCAATTTGCATAGCCTCAAAATTAATTAACTTGCAGACCCAAATAACCACTATGCAGGGGCAGATTTCCTAATAAAATAACAAATATGCATGCATGTTTATTTGGAACCCAAGAGTATGTTCCATAAGTCCCAAACAAGGCATACTCTTGAGTACCTAATAAACATACATGTACGATTATTAAAATCGAGGTAAAATTCCCACCTGTACGATCATTATTTGGTCCTGTATGTTTATTAAATTAACCAAAAGAAATAATTCACCAATCTTAAATTGTGTTATTCATAGATAAATGAACTCTGATTGTTGAAAGTGATCAGCACACTGTAGATTCACAGACCTGGCTATCCATGAAACTATTTATGTCCCATGGCATCAGTAAACCAGTCAGATGGGATGTATGGTACTAATATTTCCAGTCTGTATGTTTATTCCGTCCTGTACTATTATTCAGTTGTACTAACATTTTCCAACCTGTACTATTATTTCACCCTGTACTTTTATTAGGCACTCAAGAGTACAGGTAAAGCAGCCAGGCATGAGATCCACTCTCATAAAATTAAAATTGCAAAATTCATGCCCATCAATCCACAACCCATCATACACTTTTCACAGGGATATGTTATTAGAAGCCATGTGTTTTGTACACTAATTATCATCAATATTTATGAGCTTTAGTCGTAAAAACAGTAAAAAAAAAATTAGAAAACTTTTTCTCCAAATAACAATAAACACTTTTAGGGTCGGCGGGTTATTTTTAGGGTCGGTCGATGTACGGAAACAAAGCATCTTTATTTTCTGGCCTCACTCAACATTATTTCTTTCATTTCGACAATATTTCTTTAAATTTTAATATGTTAACTTTATAATGTTTAATAATAAAGGTTGTGTTGGACATGCTGCCTCATTACATTAGGCCAAAAAAAAAAGATTGTATGTTTCCGATAACGGAGTGAAAAAATTAAGGTAGGTAGTAGGTAGGGAATTTTTATTTTTTTATTTTATTTTGATATTTTTTATCCAGCTGCAGAAATATTTAATTACCTCGACCAAAGTGACATAAAATGCCAACCTGTGTTGTGGGGAAAGTATTACTTGATAAATACAGTGGAAATATACATTAAGATTGATGAAAGATCAAACTTACTTCATGCTTAAGTATGTTATTTATTATTCACATACCACATTTTCATAAATATGGCTATAAACCTGGTACGAAATTGATGTCACTAACTTTTATTAGAATTTTACCCATAATACTGTCATTATACCATACTTGTATTGTGATGACTACATCTTGTATGGAGGTAGCCAGTACACCCAACCTAGCATGCCTGGTTTTTGGAAACAGTAGCTGTATCCCTACTTAAACATACATGTATGTGGTGATAACCTCTATACATGTATATAACTATATATATATATATATATATATATACAGATACACTCACGCCATGTCTGTTGATAGTGTTCATACCGGTATTCTCGGGCTCCAAATAAAAGTGCAGGTCCAAATAATAGAGCAGGGGGGAAATTACATTGAAACTGAAAGTTAATAACAGTACAGACCCAAATAATAGCACAGGGGAAACTCTTGAGCAAAACATCAACTATAGTTAAAAATGTTATATGTAGGTCAAGCATAGGAATCAACATAGTATGTGTCATGTAGTGTTTTATTCAATCTTTAAATGTTCACATGTATGCCATAATGTAATTGAATATGTACATGGATAACATTATAAGCTCATCAATTTGGTATCAGAATCATATAGAAAACTTGAGTTTGTGCTGATTTAAATTTTCATAGCCTCAAAATTAATAAACTTGCAGACTCTAATAATCACTGTGCAGGGGGGGAATTTCCCAAGAAAATAATAAATGTGCATGCATGTTTATTTGGAATCCATGAGTATGTTCCATAAGTCCAAAACAAGGCATACAGGTAAAGCAGGCATGAGATCCACTGTCATGAAATTAAAATTGCATAATTCATGCCCATCAATCCAAAACCCATCTCACACCTGAGGCTTTTGAGACAACAGTCATTTCATGGTCACTTTTCACAGGCATATGTTAGAAACTATGTGTTTTGCACACTAATGATCATCAATATTTATGAGCATTAGTAGTAAAAACAGTTTTAACATTATTAACATTGGATTAACATTGGATTACCCCGTATATGTCTGCCTGAGTCATCAATTATCTAGTCATTCAGACAGACATTTGTTTACTACAGTTCCTTATGCCAAATGTATAATTTGTTTATGAATAGAACCTGGTGTGAAATTGTCTACAATGGAGGTTACGAGCAGTTTACCTCATCAAAATACAAACCATTACAAGAACCATGCATATATGCCATCATTTCTGACAGTAGCTCGTAGACGAGTATGATTCGTCACACCGTAGCATTTCAACCAGGCTCTGCTCATAATTAATTTTGACCAAATGTATATTTGTTTTGAATATTTAATAATTTGTGCAATAAGAGCAAATAAGTCTCAATAGAAATATTCATTTTTTCAAGACTGTGATGACAATAATCAAATTGATCATCTGGACGATACAGACACCGTGAAATAACATCAACCGAAAGAACCAACCAAGAACATCAACATAATTAGCATAATACCTTCCAACGGCGCACATACAACCCAACTAATAGAGCTATAAATATGACTTGTACGTTAAATACCGTACCGAATCAACACAGATATATATCTATTGGCCTATCATATATGTAAAGATAAGATAAAGATAAGTTAATTGACAATCAAGTCACCTTCACAGGTAGAGTAATTTAGATAAAACAGACAAACAACAAGTAAACAAATATTGAAATAGATGGACAGAACAGAACATATGAGAAAGTATTGATTGAAGTTGATTGGTGAAATAAAGTGATAAAAACTTGCTCGATCTTCATGTCCAACAGTCATCAGATATAGAATAAGACATTAATGGCCCTACATATGTAGATTTTGTGATCCGTCAGTTAGTGAGTCAGTTTATAATTTATGGGAGCTCATAAAAGCCGAACATAACCGAACACAAGTCCAAATAATAGGAAATTTCATGAATAAAGTTCATAGGCATGTGTATTCATGTTCACACTATAAATATACGGAGTTTGGACCAATAATAAGTGTTTTAATCGATATTTTGTAAGACGCGTTTAGTGTTCGGATGCAGTCACCGGTAATTAATTAACACATAGAATGATGTGACATTAGCTGCCGTTTGAGATATATAACTCTATATAGAGTCTACTAAATATACGAACACCTTGTAAACTTCAGACATATGTATTCACGTTCAACCTATTACTATACGAAGTTTGGTGGAGTTTGCTTCAATAATGAGTGTTTTGTTAGATGTTTTGTATAACGCGTTTGTGTTCGGCATAGAAAAGCAGAACACAAACTTCTGTCTCGTGGATTAGTTTATCCGCTGATAAGTAATATCTGCCAGATGGGATTTGGCAGGCTTTATTCGCGAGAAAAACGTATTGTTGTCCATTTTCGTCTGCATTCTCACTAAAATGTTACCCCACCCCGTTATTATTACAAGTACATTCGTACAATATGGTTGTTTAGATGGATCATACTGGACAAATATCAGCACGCCCCGAATAAAGAGCGTTTCGTATTGTATCTTTTTAAAAGTCTGATATGCTGTGATATGCAGAAATTTAAGATCTTATTTTATTTTCAAATATGTCTCTGATATGACAGGAATGTGATATGAAAGGAATAAAGATTATTTATTTTGCGCTCAAGATACTTTTTGATGTTTGCTAGGGTTGATTGATCTAGTTTTGCATGTCTTTACTCTTTTAGTCTGACATGGCTTCTTGGCAATAGCCCCGTTTTGCGGTATCGTCAAACGTTAAAAACTTTGAGTTGTAATCTTTCCATGAAGTTACATAAATATTTATTTTTGTAATTATTATTCTCGTCACGTTTTGGGAGAGGACTTAATTACAAAAAAGCCATAACAGGCTTGATGTCTCATCCCTTTCCAATCACCCATAATCACCCATTAGCATTTTTGTAAAATATTCATTTTCTTTTGTATTGTGTATAAATATTGTTTACACCAAGTTTTGCTTCATGTGACGAGTGCATAAGGTATGTGTACTAGCGGGAAAACTTGTTTGTCACTCGACGTTTTTACAATCGTTGTCTTTCACGACGGGGCCTATCAAAAGCATGTTGTTTCTATAATAGTATAGGCGCCATCAAACACTGATACTATTTGTCAAAACACTGAACTAAAATAGGTGAGAGACCGCCATCAACAACAATTAAAGCCTTTCGGATTAGTGACCATGTCAGATATTAATTATCACCTAGCTAGACAGCCGTTAGACTAATCCACGACAAAATTATAACTTGTGTTCGGCTTTTCTATGCCGAACACAAAACGCGTTTTACAAAATATCGAATAAACCACTTATTATTTGCCCGAACTCCACCAAACTTCGTATAGTAATAGTGTGAACATGAATACACATGCCTATGAACTTTATTCGTGATATTTCCCATTATTTGGACTTGTGTTCGGTCATGTTCGGTTGTGTTCGGCTTTTATACGTACCGTAATTTATTGCCCAATAATATCGTGCATCTGTCAATTGACTCAATTCGGTCGATTGCGGAGCGCGCAGACTCTCTTTTCTTGTGCTTTTACTCAATGATGTTAAATTTTATGATTTAGCCTTGTGTCATATCGTTTTCAAGTAGATTTAATCTTGATTTTTAATTTAGATCCATTGTTTTCAAAAAACGTGCTGTCAGCCCGGAAGTCGGTGTTCGTGTTGGTTAATGTCATCCTAAGAAAGCGCGGGTCGATGTCGAGGGGGCGGAGCTTAATCTTAAATTAAGATGGCCGCAGCTGTTATCAGACGTCTATTGGAACAAGACGGCTGTCAATCAAGACTAGTGCTGATTCTGATTGCGACAGCATTTATGCGGTTGAAATTGCTTATAATGTTAATTCTGTTGAACCGGTATATTGTGAAATTCTGCTAAATGACAAGCTGGTGAAATTTCAAGTTGATTGTGGTGCATCCGTGAATGTACTGCCACGATCATTTACAAAAGATAACCAAATTCAACCTGAAAATGTTCAACTACGTATGTGGAATGGATCAACTGTTTCTGCATTAGGACGCTCGAAAATCAAAGTGTTGAATCCAGCAAACAATCGTGAATACAAGGTGCATTTTGTAGTTGTCGACCAAAATCTTACACCATTGCTAAGTCGAAACGCGGCAGAGAAAATGAAACTAATGAACATTAACTATCACAATATGAAGATACCAATCAACGCTGTGACACAAGCAAACGCATGGACTGATTTGTTTCCAAAGGTGTTCGATGATATGGAAGTAGGCACACTTCCAGGAGGACTAGTACATTTGACAGTTGACGGAAGTATCTCTCCCTCCGTTAAGGCTCCCCGTACTATCCCGGAGGCAATGAAACAGGATGTGAAACACAAACTAGACCATATGGAACATGCTAACATTATTGCAAAAGTCGATCGCCCGACAGAGTGGGTTAGCCAAATGGCAGTGACAACAAAACGGAATGGGGACATAAGGATTTGTCTTGATCCGAGGTCACTTAATCTCGCACTTAAAAGAGAACACTATCGGCTACCTGTACTCGATGACATCCTCTCATCGCTTGCGCTGTCAACCAAATTTTCCATCCTGGATCTTAGGGACGGATACCTACATTGTGTTCTTGACGAGGAATCCAGTCATCTGACAACATTTAATACGCCATTTGCCAGATATCGTTGGCTCAGAATGCCTTTCGGTTTAAACGTTTCAAGCGAGATCTTCCAGAAACGACTGCACCAAGCTCTTGAGGGGCTTGAAGGTGTCAGCTGTAATGCCGATGACGTCATCTGTCATGGAGCTAGTGATCAAGAACACGATGACCGATTTAGACAGTTGCTACAGCGTGCGTCGGAACATGGTATCAAGTTCAATATTTCAAAATGCAGATTTGGACTGTCTGAGATAAAGTTCGTGGGCCATATTGTGAGTTCACAAGGGTTGAAAGTTGACCCAGAGAAAGTGGAAGCGATCACAAATTTGGAACCCCCACAGAACAGAGAAGAAGTTTAAATGTTAATTGGAACTGTGAATTACCTTTCTCGGTTCTTGCCGAAGTTGACTGATACAATGATGCCTATTTCTCAACTCATCAGGAAGGACGTCGAATGGACATGGGGTCATTTGCAAGAAGCTGCATTCAAACAGCTAAAAAACTCATTGACAAAGGCACCAGTTCTAGCCTATTTCGACAACCAACAGCCGGTTTCTATTCAATGTGACTCATCCTTGTGTTCGCTTAGTGCAACGCTGTTACAAAATTACAAACCAATTGCTTTCGCTAGCAGAGTGTTGCAAGATGCTGAAACACGATATTGTCCGTTAGAGCTTGAAATGCTAGCCGTTGTGTGTGCGCTGGAGAAATGGCACCAGTTTACGTATGGACGTGCAGTAACAGTGTATTCGGAACATCAACCGCTTCAGTCCATCAGTAAAAAGGACTTAAACCGAGCACCAAAGCGTCTGCAAGGAATACTCCTTCGTGCGCTTGCATACGACTTCACTATCCAGTGGATACCTGTGAAAAAAATGGCTCTTTCTGACAGTCTAAGCCGACTTCGCGTGAGCGCGCATTCTTCCGATGACAAACTTTCTGAATTTGATAATGTAAATGCGGTTCAGCTTCTTTCATTGAATGAAGATCGGATTCGTCAACTTCAAGCAGCAACGGCAAGTGACTCATCTCTTCAAACTCTCAAAACGGTAATTCAGAGTGGCTGGCCTGTAACTAAAGCAGAGGTTCCAGATCACACGTTACCGTATTTTCACATCAGAGATGAACTCGCCATAGCATATGGACTTGTGTTCCGTGGTGACCG
Organism: Siphonodentalium dalli; assembly: GCA_032622095.1. Lineage (NCBI taxonomy): Eukaryota > Metazoa > Mollusca > Scaphopoda > Gadilida > Siphonodentaliidae > Siphonodentalium > Siphonodentalium dalli. Next base: position 149,917,892 of record CP136066.1, read on the forward strand.
CGTTGTTGTTCCCAAAGACATGCGCCAGGACATGAAACAAGACCTCCATATTGGTCACACTGGCATTGAAAGTTGCCTTCGACGAGCTCGAGAATCGCTATATTGGCCAGCTATGAATGCCGAATTAAAGTCCTGGATTCAAATGTGTGATGTGTGCAGGACATATGAAACAGCACAGTGCAAGGAGCCACTAATTTCACATGATATTCCTCCGAGACCTTGGCAGAAAGTTGGGGTCGACGTCATGACAGATCAGAACAAAGACTACCTGATCACAACAGACTATAGATCCAATTTCTGGGAAATAGATTTTCTTCCCCGTACCCAGGCAACGACAATCATCCATAAGCTGAAAGCTCATTTCTGTCGATATGGCACAACTGATACTGTTGTTACAGATAGCGCTAGTCAATTTCTTGGTTCGGAATTTCAAAAATTTCGCAAAAAGTGGGGATTTGAACACAATCCATCCTCACCTCACTTTCATCAGTCGAATGGCAAGGTCGAATCTTCGGTAAAAGTTGCCAAGCGAATGCTAAAAAAAATGCAGGGACGCTGGTGAAGATCAATACTTGGCATTGTTGAATATACGTAACACTCCAAGTAAGGGTATGGACACCAGTCCAGTGCAGAGAAGTATGTTCAGACGTACAAAGACTGTTATTCCTACAACTAATGCACTACTTCAACCAGCCATGGACTGTCAGTCTGACTCAAAGCAGATCGCGAACAATCAACAAAATCAAGCGCGTTACTACAATCGATCGGCACGCCCATCAAAACCTCTGAACGAGGGTGATGTTATTCGCATGAAACCATATAAGGTTGGGGACAAAACATGGAAAAAGGCTACTGTGACCTCCAGGTTGGACGAACGGTCCTATGAGGTGAAAGGACGAGATGGTGAAATTCTAAGACGAAACCGAGTACAGTTGTCTAAATGTGGCCAAGGAGACCCACATCTTAAGGAACCACAAGCCGGTGATCCAAATCCCAAGGAACCACAAACTGATGTTGATAGTGGTCGCGATATGTATGTGGAACGCAGCACTACAAGCCATGTGGAAACACCACCTGTGTGCAGTCATAAATCAGTCACACAAAGTCCACAATCTGACCTGGTATCCACAGAAAGACGATCAGGCCGTATGCGACAGATGCCCAAAAAGCTCTCTGATTACATCACAAACTTATTGCAGGAATCATAATTTCTGTAAACCCAGGGGATGTTATAGTATTTGGTTATTTGTGTTATTACGGGTTTCCGTAGTTTTATTTGTTTTGTATTTTCGCTATTGAGTTATCTATCGTGGATAAAGATCGTTCACAATTGTCTCGTTTAATAATCTTCTAATACACTATATTGGGTCACAGTAATATGGACATAATAATAATACAGTCGTACCTGGTCAGATTCGGCTAGATGGTTGTGTTGACTCATTGAAGAACTAACTATCTCGTTCTTTGTGTTGATGGTGGCACCACAGCCATTCTTACAACACACCCAGTGGACATTCTCGGATCGACGTGATTTGATGCGGAATTTGAAGTCGTTGAAACCAGGTGTTTGCCTCCTCGATCGTTGGATATGAAGAATACATTTATTTGAGAACTTGCCTTGATGAAGATAGAACATTGAATATGATCAACTTTGGAGAGACATGGGGTTTTTATAGCTCAATACGATCGCTCAATACGAATAGCAGTTTACTAATATTTCACAGACTGAACATGAAAATCGCTCATCTGATGACGACTCATTTGAAACTCGTTCAGGCGGCATGCTAAAACAACATTGCAAACGGGAGCCAGGCAAACTGTTATTTAATTAATACAGACTATAGGCGCGACGCTCACACCTTGTCGGCGATATTTTTGCAGGCTCGTCGGCAAAGTGAGAACAAGAAAACCATAATAAGAAATGGTAACGCCCTCAAGATCATATTATTAGCCATAAATATAAATTATAAATATAAAATATATTGGTTACATGAATGCACCGCCTCAAAATACTACGGCTTATTACTGCAGGTGTCTCATTCACCACAGCAGAAAGCTTCTAAATTCGGATCAAACATTGTGTTCCCGCCATAAAATCTTCAAGTGTGCATGGCCCAGCCATTGTTCATACCTAAACATCGAACGCAATTAACGCGGTCATAATAGTTACATGTTGCAACTATAAGACATTCAGCGAATACACACCCCACAAAAACCCGAAATTTGTTGTCCTGCGAGATATACCATCACTTTTGTTCAATTTTACACCGCCAGATTAGCCTTCCTACAATATCCTAAAACAATAAAGCTTCTCAAATCATCGGCATAGTCAATAGAACTTTCACGAACTTTGACATCGACACTTTCTAATCGTTGTACATAAGCATGGTGAGACCTATCATCGACCTATCCCCAGATGATTGTCGAGAGGGCAGGACGTACGATTTTACAGTGCGTCTTGTCGCTGTTCCAATTGACTGGTCTGTCGTTCGTGAGTCGTGTGACCTTCCCTTCGGGGACAGCTGCCCGAGCGACAGGTGAGTTGTTTACTGGATTTGGCAGAGGATTATGCCGCTAATCCCCTCTGCCTTGGTCGCGGCCCTGGATAGATTGCTCATTGTGGATACCCTTAGCTGGTCTCTAAGCGGTACTAAGGGAGGCTTTGTGCATCTATCCGTGGAACACAGGACCGTTGCAGCTGGAAATCACCAGGGGCCTGCGGTTCTACACGGGGACTTCACCACCAGAACAGGGAAGAAGAAGAAGACAAAGACTCCTTCTCGCCGACGCAGGGACGCAGTACGAAGGGCCAAGTGGAGAAAGAATAGGGCAGCTGTTGATCGGTCGGCTGCCCCTTCCCTCTCGGCTGCGACGACTGACAGTCACCAGCCCTCTACCACCGACGCCGGAGGCAGACAGGAGCTATCTGAGAGACGCCCAGATGGCCCCTCCTGCCCGGAGGTCAGAGTCAGCGGACCAGGGGAGACGCACATCTTGTTAGATACCTATTGTAGATTCCTTGTATCGTGTTTTAGATCGTCGTCGAGGCCAGTGGAGACAGGACGCTAAACCCGGTGTCCCCATCTCCACGGGTAGCAACAACAACAACAACAACACTAGCTCCACCCGTACCAGAACAGAAACAGCCCTGGAATTTGACCAACGAATGGCGGCCTACGACAAGAAATGGACAGAACAAGACAGGCAACTTGCAGCGGTCGGTGTGGTGCTCTACCCAACATCATCATCAACAACAACAACAGAATAAATCCAAAGAAGGAAGAAAAAGAAATTAAAAAAACATCATCATGTCTAGATCATCTTTTTTTCATGTTCACCGTTATGTATTTCATAATTCATAACACAAAAATCACCTCAAAGTGGGTTGTAGGAAAGGGGTTCCGCCCCTTTCAAATCATCCCTGGCCCTGGCCTAAACCCCCAATAAACAAATAAACATCGAATACTGTAATCGAGCCCACATCACAAATATCAAAGCATTGTGTTAGAGAAATACAAAGAAAAGCAACGAAACTAGTTCGTCAAATCAAAACTCTATGCTACCGAGACCGAATGATAAGACTCAATTTGATGTCTTTAAAATATCGAAGATTTAGAGGAGATCTAATCGAGGTATATAAACTGTTGAATGGTCATTACAATATCAATGCCTGTGATCTATTAGAAAGATATTCATCAGGAAGAACAAGGGGACATAATAAAAAGCTACAGATGCCCATTGTTTCCATAGGAAAATATTTCTTCACGCAGAGGGTGGTAAATAGCTGGAACTCTCTGCCAGACTTCGCTGTTTAGGCTCCAACACTCGATCAATTCAAAATATACATAGACTCATTCTTCTATTATATAAAATACGAGTTCGACGACAAGAATTAGTTAGTAATATGTTCAAGTGACTCACAAGTAAATATCGAATGACGATACATATATTTGTAAACAAACATTGCAAATAATGTTATTGGACGAAAAGTCGCAAGACTTGTTCCGCCGTATTATGATGATGATGGTGATGATATGATTGATAGAACAAACCACTATTATGATTATCGTGTCGTTATTTGTTTAAAATACGTATCAATTGACATATACGCACCCGTTCCCTCATTAAAATCAACATATTTCGACCATTTTAGGGGAACAGCTTTTACCGGATCGGGGTCGCAATACAACTTTAATGCGTCCCAAAATAACCGGAAAACCCCATTATCTATTTATAAAATGCCCACCGAACCACAGCTTTCTAAAATTTGTAGAACAGTATCACCGGGGGCGTTAATAAGCCGTTGTGTCAGTTATGCAATGTCCAACTATTGAACATTTTTACCAAAGCTAGGAAGTGAGACACCCCCCTGTCGCCATGTCCCTACTTAGAATGAAATGATCCCCGGCGTATGCCAGTTAGAGTCCCATGTAATACGTCGGGATCAAAACTATCTACAACTATACCTTTTGCTATTGCATAACTATAACTTTACTACACTTTGCTAATACATATTTAACTTAACCACCTGTTGCAAATACATAATTATAACTTGATTACATTTTGTTTATACATATTAACAATTTACATTACATATATAAGCTGTCCGGTTGGTTTCGTATAACCCATATATTTATGTCTAAATTTCCGGGAGATTATATACTATATCCACGTTTAAGCACACCCGTGTACATGTACATCAATTGTGATACCTATGCCATGCATGTATTTCCAAACAGCCCGCGCGTGTAGTTCGGACAAAACGTTATACTTATACGATGACTGCATGGTACCAAATAATGAACGGTTTTGTTTTATACCTTGCAGATATGTGGTGGCTGACAAACTATTATATACATCATGCAACAACCCAACACGAGGAACCCACCGATCTAAGCTCACAGTGATCAGATATCAAATTTTGAAGTTTGTTATTACTCGAGATGTGTAATAATATGTGGCCCAGAAACACGTGGTCAAACGGAGGGTCTCAGACAAAATTGCGGATGAAGATTATAACTCTAAAACCAAGTGGTAATACGGTCAAATTTCGTGATACTTTAGTGATATTACGGTCATATTTTATTGAACAAAATGTTGATAAATAACAAGTTTTGGGAAATTTGATACCATAGTTGACAGTGATTGGCGTTATGTTGCTGCAATAAATCGATTCTGATAACTAAAGCGTATTTTGAAGAAATATTATTGTTGTATCTTGATGGCATGGGGATCGTCTGATCGGATTGAGTACCTTTAAGGTAAATATTGTTAGGGCAATGTATTCTTTAATATATGCGAGGCTCCCTATGGGAGACTCGCATATAGGATAATGCATTGGCACAGGGTTTTCACAAAATTCCAGGAAACTACCGTGACAGTCATGGAATGGTTAAAATGTGCTGGAGGGTACACATGGTTTTCTATCGGTCGGCACTAACGCGGTTACTTCTGTGTTCCTGAAAGAAAATCTGGCGCCTATCAGCAGTTTGTTATACAATTCATTTTAACTTTCATTGGAACGTTTTCAATTATTCTCTAACAGATATCACGACAGACACGAAAACTAAACGGCATTTAGAGCGATATTTCAAAACATGTATACCCTTCAGCAGTTTTAAAACTGGTGTATATACTCTTCGGCACTTTGTTTTAGTGAGAGAGACCCCTTCAGCGTTGCTAAGTGCTGACTGTCTGCAAGCAGTATTTGGCATTATTTCTGAGCATAAGGCCCACTGCATGGCGTTCAACGGTTCATGCAGTTTTTAATCTAATAGACCGGCCCCCAGATGAGGGTAGTGTCACACGAAAGGGTAGAAATTTTGACGCTATCTCCAATTATCCTTGGCCAATGGGGGTTCCAAAACACTGAGGTATCCAGGGCGGAGCAGGTGGAAAATATATTGTTTTGACCTTTTTGGTGTTTTTGACCTGCAAATTTCAGTATAATCAGGAAAACCAATAAAATAAGACAAATGTTAAATTAAATATACTTGAATATCATATACTTATTCTATTTGGGTTGCTTAACATTTATAATGTGCAAAAAGTTATATTATCCAACAATTTTTGTGAAAAATTCACGAAAATGCCAAAAAAATGCATAAATTGCAGTGCTTTTTCAAAAAAGTTTTCCAGAAGATTTCCTATAAAATTTTCATTTTTTGGTATAAAGCTCTCATTGGTGTATCAATTTTTTTCAGCGTTATACAAGGGGGGGTGGGGTGAAAAAAAAATTCCGGCACGTATGCCGGGGTGGGTGGGTGGTCAAAGCCACCAACAAGCAATTTTTTCCGCAACTAAAACAAATATTTCCTGCTTGTTTTTCAGTGTTTTGGCAATGAGTTGGGCTTCAAAACCACTTTGAATGAGAGAAATAATGTAATTCTAACTGTAAACTGACTGCAGGCAGTTATCGTGTTGTATTTTGTTGCAAATTTGGAAATCCAAGATGGCCGCTGGCAGCCATGTTTTTTTGGCCGAATGACCTCAAAATGACTCATTCCTATTTACATGTCCATGTTAACATCCATGATAAATAGTATGCACAGAAATTCATATACAGCTGTTTACAGTGAATTTCCCCCCGAAAATCTCTGTTTTAGTGTTAAAAGAGGGGGTGGGTGTCAAACAATGGTCGGAAATAACTGCCGAAAACGGAAAGAAATTTGGCGGTGGGGGTGGGTGGCTACAAAAAATGCCATACGTGCCTGAAAAAAAATTCCGACCCCCCTCCCTACGTTATATACCTGATTTATTAATATCAACTTCACCAGCAATGATTTCCAACAATCCGAGATATTTCCAAAAACTTAACCCACCCCCCCCCCCCCCCCCCAAAACTGATTTTCTATCTGAAAATACCTGTCAAGTCAGAATAGCCCGTTTTCGTTCCATTTTGTTAACCAATAACTTGAATAAATGTCAAACTATCTCATTTATATATATGCAGACTGTCATTTAAAACAATATATCGACCGAGTTCGAAAACCAGGTTTACCTTCTTTTTTTTTACCTGACTCTCAACCCATAGTTTGCCTATACAATCACAAATAAGTAAGCGTTCACTCCATATTTGTTGACAATTAAGTCCCAATATATATATTTCGAAAGTGTAGCAACACTACCGATTGACATTCGAATGTATCATGTATCAGTTCATTCTGATAAGTTTGACCACACGAACGACACAGTACTAGTTTGTTGTTGATCGTTAACAACAGCGCAAGGTGTTTGAGCTGAATCTCGTACTGTCTATTGGCAGACTCTGGTGTCGCTCCATTCGACGAACGGGCGTTTCATTCGGTGGTCAGGTAAGGCTACCCTTTACTGTACACAGCCGAAGTCATTATTGTCTGCACCATGCTAATGTATGGTTCCCGCAAAGTGCCGGCGAATACAATGACAACAACAACAACTAACAATGGCGACGAACTGCGATTAGTACGAAGTGTTTTTACAACATCAATTGATTATTTGAACGAAGACGACGATTGAGAGGAAACGTTGTTTATCTATTTATTAAATTATGGTATATGCTATTGCCAGCTTTGTATGAAATTATGTAATTTCTAGAAATGTCTGCCAGCACGATGTCTGAAATGTGTGACAATCATTGAATCAACATTGAATTTGATGAAGGCACATCCTGAATTCCAATATTTTAGCGATATTCCACTATTATAGTGATATTTGACTATAACATATTCATGTTTCCTTTATTTGCGTCGGGAATAGAGGTCGGCGCATACCAGTGCACAGCCAAATGTGACTTAACAATAACGCAACGAATGAACAGTCTTCGGAAAAAATTCGTTGTGCAATCTTTTGCGCCAGCTTTGATATTTATGGGAAGCCAAATTGACATTTAATAAATAATTGAGCTTAAGCGCAATAAGGAATCTTCTTAAAAGCACAATAAGGATCGATATTCTTATTGCAATTAGATCTTCCCTTATTGCGCTTAAGCGCAATAAGAGATTCCTTGCGCAATAAGAGATTCCTTATTGCGCTTAAGCGCAATAAGGAATTTCCTTATTGCGCTTAAGCGCAATTAGATCTTCCCTTATTGCGCTTGATTCCTTATTGCGCTTAAGCTCAATTATTTATTAAATGTCAATTTGGCTTCCCATAGATATTCAATAATATTATACTATTACTAATATATCCCGTTCTAAATGACAATAGCAGGATGACTCAATCGCTCCTTCATAACAATATTTCAACTAATTACCGTACATGCTAATTGAGTTGCTTATCGCATGTCGTCATGATTAATAATTCTCCTGGACAATATGCATGGTATCGAGTTGGTGCGATCTGATTTTGAATAATATTTGTGGGAAATATGATTTATTTTTGGATTATCCCGCTTTTATCAAATTAACAAAACCATAATGGTCAAATACCACTATAACAGTGGTATAACGTTATATCGGTACTCTCTGGCTCCAAATAAAAGTGCAGGCCCCAATAATAGTGCAGGGGGGGGGGGGGGAATTCCAATGAAAGTTAATAATAGTGTAGGCCCAAATAATAGTGCAGGGGAAACTCTGAACAAAACATCAACTGTTAAACATATTATTTTTACAGTTCGTGTAGGTCAAGTATAGGAATCAACATAGTACGGTATATGTCATGTGGTGTTTTATTCAGTATTTAAATGTTCACATGTGTGTCATATATTTGAATATGTACATGCATAAAGATATAAACTCATCTTTTTGGTATCAGAGTCATACAGAAATCTTGAGTTTGTGCTGATTTTAATTTTCATAGCCTCAAAATTAATAAACGTGCAGACCCAAATAAGCACTGTGCAGGGGGGGGGGATTTCCCAAGAAAATAATAAACGTGCATGCATGTTTATTTGGAGCCCAAGAGTATATAATAGTGGAATTTAATACCCGTACCCCATTAGCCATATTACCAGGTCTGAGTCAGACTATAGTTGACTAGTTGACATTTTAATTTTGTTTCTAGGCCTATCACAATTCGGAGACAACTTCTCAATAAAATTCAGATTTTTAGATAATCTGATAATTGAAATTAGGTTTGGATGAATACAAATTGACCATTTGCTAATGCAACATTAGTCATCGCAAGTTCAAATTGACAAAACAATTGACATTATGTCGCACATTTTGTTGTGAGTGAGGTTTTGTGAAGTTGTGTCGCTTTCGGAATGCAAGAAAACATGTGACATTTTACATATTTTGTCATGCAATCAAAATGTTGATGTTTCATTGCTTTCGAACCTAATTTGTTGCTTTCGGTGCGCCACAAAAAATGTGATAATGTCAGATGTTTTTGTCGTTCACGTTGAAAGCGACAAATTTGTGTTGTACATTATGTTGCTCTCAGCACATGAAAAATGAGACTGATATGTACAGATAAAAAAGATGCAGCATTTTCGCATGTTTTGCTGGTCACAGAAAGCAACGAAACAATAATTATGTTGTCGCTTTTGTAAATATCACTCTGTATTTCTCAATATTCATTTGTAATTATGAGAATAAAGCATCAACCAACAAAACATGCGACATTTCAATGTTTTTTTACATGCTGTAACAATAAATATTATGACACATAGTAGTAGGGTGATAACATTTAAACAAAGAAAACAATAAAGAAGTTATTTCCATGAATTTTGTATCCAATATTATAGCACTCTTGAAACATATTTCTAATTTATCACATAATTAATTCACAAAACCAGCTTCATAATTATTGGTAAGACACACGTGTAATATTGCTGATGGGGTCATTGTCACAAGGCATCGGTCACATTCGTAGCCAGCTTTTTAAATCGATCACAAATGTAGCCAGCTTTTCTATGGCGATCACATTTGTAGCCAGCTTTTCATATTCAGGCGAGCCTCTATGAACACGATCAGGTTAATCTCATTTTTCTGAGTTGATGGATGAACAACAACTTGAATTTTGTTTTGATATTAGTTCATCTAATAACCTGAGGTTTTCTATCAATGTCGATGGAATGCTCGAATTATATTCCAATATAAGTTGATAAAGGAAGTCAGTTTTGGAGCATGACGTCGATATTTTAGTCACCAACGTGATTACGTCATATTTCGCGCCATATAAAGCATGCAATTAGAAAAGCTGGCTACGAAATATGATCGCGGGTGAAAAAAGCTGGCTACATTTGTGATCCATTTAAAAAGCTGGCTACGAATGTGACCGGAGCCTTGTGACAATGACCCCATTGGTTGTAATATTAGTGCGTGCGATGATGTCACATCATAATTTAAATGACTTGTGGTCACTGAAGTTTATGATTGTTGTTTTCAATAAAAACTTTGCGTTTATTTGATCATGTAAATTCGATTTGAGCCTCGGTAAACCTTTGCTCAAATCAAATTTAATGAACTCGGTTAATAAATTCCATATATTATTAAATAAAACTCAACTGAGATCCACAATAAATGAACTATTTCCAGTATACCCGGTATGTCATTGGCTGGACAGCCTGTATTATTGGCATTTGTTTATCAGCGACTTGAGCGTCCTGAGTGTTCCTTGCTTCATGTCATTAATTTGAAAGATTGAAATTATCCAATATATACCTTGAAATGAAACTCTTAAAACATTTTAGCAAAGAAAAAACTGGAGGACAATGTCCAAGAACTGGGATCAAGAAATGTTCAATTATTTTGTGGTATGTTGTTGGGAAGTGTATGAGTTCAGCCATCTTAATTCAGATTGTTTTGCTTCGGCAATCCGCTACGGCAATGGTACGCCATGGCCCAGTTTGCTTCAGCAAATTGCCAAATTGCTTTGGCAATGCTGATTGCCGTAGCCAATTATGAATGCTGATGAGTCTGAACATGGGTTCGAACCCACTTCCCCCGAAATTCTTGATCTTCTATTCTGGAATGTCAGCACAACGCACTTCCTTCAGAATGCATCTGACCATATATGATTACTGGTACTGGCTTAGAGATATACAAGAGTTATGCCTATGGATGCACGGATTCAGTATAGTGATCATTGCTTCTCATGTGCTTAACTCAGTGAGCATGAACAAATTATCATGCGATACTTTTATTTGTTAATCTTGCCTGTAGATTACCTGTGCTACAGTTATTATCTGGTTTAAAACATTTGATACAAAAAATCAATATTTCGGACCACAGTGCTGAAATCGTTCAAATAAATATTCTGTAAAGAACAGTACTAGCCATGATTGCCTTGAAATAGAATGTAACTCTCATAAGTTGTCATTATGAGGCTAATGCTCCAATTTATCAACCCATATCAGCATATTTTATCAGCTATTTTACATAATAACTAGCTGGGTACCCGTCCTGACGTGGAGAGTTGTTGTGTTTTTTTTTTTACACCAACACCCCAAAAATGGTGGAAATCAGCCCAGCGGATACCGAGATACAGGTTCAAGGTCATTTGAAAGGTCCAAGTCACGCTGAGTGGGACGAAAGTTATAGGCATCCCCATCTCTACTAACACCACAAAAATGGTGGAAATCGGCCCAGCGGATCCTGTGATACGGGTTTCAAAGGTCATTTGAAAGGTCAAGGTCATGTTGAAAATGTCTGGCTACCCGATCTGTCCCTACCTACGAAATTTCGCCCCGATCGTCCCATCGGATCCTGGGATAGAGAGTCAAGGTCGTTCGAAAGTCAAAGTCACGCCGCACAGGCATCTCGGTGGGACAAAATGTATTGGCATCCCCATCTACACCAACACCCCGAAAATGGTGGAAATTGGCCCAGCGGATACCGAGATACCCTATGTATCAAATTTCGTCCGGAGAAATCCGCCAGTTTTACCCGATTTGATTTGCACTCAAGTAGATAAACGCTCTTTGATAGCGACGCCTCATATACACACGCTCATTAATTATCAAGCTTCAAAAGAATCGAGTTCAGCAATTTCAATGTAAATAAACCAAACGTCTGTTACACGGCTTTAACCAAAATTTCGGCCATTCTGGAAGCCATCTCAGCTAAATGGATTTGATCGACTTTTACCCGAGTGCAGATTCGAGAGCTAGACAATCATGGATTCGCTCCACTTTATACTTGGATGAGATTCCAGACCATAACGATGATGATATTTAGCGAACTTTTACCCGTGACCAAACTCTACACGACTTCGCACTAAGTGAAAAGGTTTGGAAAATAATAGCATATAAAAATATAAATGTATCCAAAATAGACTTAAAGGTACGGTTGACCTTGGCGGTTGGTATCCTGTAAAAATATTTCCACCCGTCAAAAACCGCCACAAACAGAAAGAACATCAAAATGTAGACAGACTTTGTCCGTATACAAATACGAAATATCGCATAAACAGTATGTTATTGTCATTTGTTTGACCATTGTTATGTAAACAAAAGCATAAAAAGTTACCTTTCTGGTGGTTGTTTATATTATGATGGTAAACAGAAAGAGCGGTCTTTGTTGGTGAATTCCTGATATGGAACAAATAAAGAGCGTTTATGCCATGTTTGTGTGATTAGCCAGTAGCATTGTGCTGTCTTCTGTAACACAACCAGGCTCTTGCTTAGGTAAAATATAGTAGGTCTTTATGAGATAACATGCTGTTTACGCGATAGTTATGGTATATATGAACGAAACTGTATGCATTTTAATGTTTTTCTGTTTACGGTGATTGGAACAAATATGAATATTTTCGACAACTAAGGCCTCACGTGCCTTTAAGAATATCAGCTGTAACAAAAATGTATATATCAGAAATTGTAAATGCTATATTTTGGAACGGAGTCGGGAAATGCCGTATTTTCACTCAAGTAGATACACGATTCTTAATAGCCTGCAAATTGGCAATATATGTGTGTTATGTTCGTCGACGTCGTGCTGTTTACGTCGTGTGAATATAGAGTTGTCCTTCCTACATCGGGTCACAATCACGCCGTGCCCAGGACTCTAGCACTGGGGAGTGGTCAAGGTCACGCCGCACGGGCAAATGGATAGGCCTATGTTAGTCCTCGTGTGATAGCCATACCAAGTTTCGTCGAAATCGGTTCAGCCGTTTTCGAGTCCATCGCGGCCACACACGCAAACTTTCCTCAAATATATAATAAAATAAGACAGGTACTTCTTCAGGATGTGTTGCACACTCTATGACACGAAAGCAACGGAATTACATTGACATGACTTAATTTTCAGTGATTACATGTTGATATTTACACGTTAACTCGCTATTTCCGAGTTAGTTGTGATATAAAGTTCAGGTTTCGGTAAAACGGCAATTATGCAGCCTCTGTACATGTATCTGTCAGGAAGTTAATTCATTTAAGATATATATGATTATATGTGATTTTGTCCCGAATATAATTATTTTTAATCATAAGTGACCGTAACAAATCATTCCTGAACCATCACAATACCGGCGATAGAACACATCCTGATGTATAAGATTGTGGAGAGTGGGATATTGGGAGTCTTTAGAAAGGATGGAGTCTTTAAGTCCACTCTTACAACACACATCATTTGACCTAAATTGGTCAAGGGACTGGGAAATCACATGGTTGCCCTATTTTGACCCATCTAGGCAGTGCCCATTTTGGATTGGGTGGAGAGTTGGAGGAGATCGAAAGGATCTAATGAGGTCAACCTTTTCTCAAAAGGGTGTATAAAAACTATTTGCAATTCCTGACAATCAACTCATTGTGGTCCGAATTTTAACAATTTGATCGGGATTCATAATTTAGAATTAGAAATGAAATTCACACTTTACATCTAGCTGCTGTCACAATGAGTTCAAAGGAAAAAAGGAGGAAAAATTGATTCCTGATGAAAATGATAACTTGACCTTTATAAAAATCTTTTGGGGGTGATAGTGCCAACCTCTATTTGCACTAAAGTGCAAATGAATTGCACTTTAGTGCAAATATTGGATTTGTGCTTAAGCTCAAATGATTTGCACTTTAGTGCAAATGAATTGCGCTTAAGCACGATTAGGGAATAAATGTGAAAACGACCTCACATAGGTCATTGGGTTTTGTCTTGAGAACTCAGCTACATATGTAAAACTTTGTGAAACAAAGGAGTTATTGCCTATGGTTCATGTGTTTGCAAACTGCACAACCACCATTGATTGTCATGTTGGAATTGTCAATTGTATAATGAAAGTGTCAATGACACTGTAGCTCAACTTGGAAAGGGAATAATTTCATGTGTTACAGTCCATGGAGTGATTAGGAATGTGGAAAGTTAAAAGGCCTAGTTGTGCAAAGAGTAAAATCCAAGATGGTCACTGGCAGCCACATTTTTGTCGAAAGACCCCAAAAAGACCCGTTCCCATCTACATGTCATTGTTAACATCCATGCCAAATTTCATGATGATCTGACCAAAGCTGCGACCTGTAGCCCGTGCCAAACGATTTAATCATGCAAAGAGTAAAATCCAAGATGGCTGCTGGTGGCCATCATTTTGGGCCGAACGACCCAAAAATGACTCGTTCCCATCTACATGTCAATATTAACATCCGTGACAAATTTCATGATGATCAGATGAACAATACGACGTGTAGCCAGTGCTAATGGATTGAATTTTGAAATCCAAGATGGTCACTGGCGGCCATGTTTTTTTGCCGAATGACCCCAAAATGACTTGTTTCACATCTACATCTCAACAGCCAACAAATTTCATAATGATCCGACCAAAGTTAGGACCTGCAGCCCGTGCCGAAGGATTTAGTCATACAAAGAGTGAAATCCAAGATGGCTGCTGGCAGCCATGTTTTTTTGCCAAATTACCCCAATATGACTTGTTCCCATCTACATGTCATTGTTAACATCCATGCCATCATGATGATCTGACCAAAGCTACGACCTGTAGCCCGTGCCAAAGGATTTAGTCATGCAAAGAGTAAAATTTAAACCAATATGCGAACGTTAATTCAGATTGAGTACCAATAATTGTTTCAGTTAAGATTATGATAGCTGATATCCCAATAATTAAGTCTGGTACATGTATCACATATTTTTTGATAGCACTGGTGTCGACACTGGTGTGGATTAGCCTCTGGTCATCAATGATGCATATTAAGCTGACATACTGGTATTAGTTATGATAATGATATGATAATCTTTTTACTTTATTTCTCAGTATAAGGCTCCAATACTATCGGTGTATATATATATATATATATATAGCTATATATATATATATATATATATATATATATATATATATATATGTGACATAAACACCAAACAGGTGGAATTAGATTATGTGAAACTAAATACAAACAAAATAATCGAGAGCTTTCCAATGAATGACAACAAACCATATTTCTGACAATCCTGAAAAATTACCCATAATTCTGCTGTGGATTAGGAGTCGATTATTAAGGGCATTACTGTAACGGGAACATGTCTCTATTCCGAAGGTTCGCTATTCCAAAGGTTCACTATTCCGAAGGTTCACTACTCCGAAGGTTCGCTATTCCGAAGATTTTTTTTTTAAGATTAATTCTATATTCAAGTATTGAGAGGGTTCTTTATCACGAAGACTCTTTTTTATGAAGGAAATAACTTAAAAC
This sequence comes from Siphonodentalium dalli, assembly GCA_032622095.1. Classification (NCBI taxonomy): domain Eukaryota; kingdom Metazoa; phylum Mollusca; class Scaphopoda; order Gadilida; family Siphonodentaliidae; genus Siphonodentalium; species Siphonodentalium dalli. The sequence goes on from CP136066.1 coordinate 149,933,445, forward strand.
ATTGAAACAATAAATGTTATTTTTTATTTTTTCGCGGGTTTCCTTGAGATTTAATCTCATTACGTATGACGTTATATTCCAATGGGTACCCTTTTCCAATACATATTCACGTCAGGCAGCCCACACAATTGCTCTTTCCATGCGATTTAATGTCATCGCGTATGGCGTTATATCTCAATAATCTTACAGGCAACAATACGCCAGCTAAAGGCGGGATTAAAACAGCGGGACTATAACTCTTAATGAATACTGCGAAGCAGAATGTCGTTGAATAGACGGGTATGAGTTGAACCTAACTGCAATTGTGAATTTGTATTGAATTGTAAGGCCCACTTAATTTTCGAGTCATCGGCTATTTTTTATAGTGCCTTGATATCAGGTTTTAAACAAAATCTGTGCCATAAAATATGATTAAAACACTATATATAGTTCATCACCATTCCAAACGTCTGTATCAGAAGATGCCCCTAGAGAAATAGAAATCATCTTAAAAGATTACCCCGTTATATGTCATGGCTCTTAGGATGCAACATAATTGAACCTAATGTATTTTCAATTGAAGGGGAATAACATTATCTTTAAAATATAGAGTTACCCCCCTCCATTGAAAATAATACACTTTACTTTGCGCAACAAAACCAGATGAACCTTAAGCACAAAAACAAGTCGTTAACCCTGCGTTAACTCAACAAAAACAACATGTTCACAGTTTATTACACCGGATAAGCTGATAACACAGTGTTAGAGAGCTTCATATTTCAAATGGTATATATAGTGGCATATATTTTATATATGTGATCTGGGGTTTCGAAAATTAAGTGAGCCTTGAATGTCGATGTTTTTTTTCAAATACTGATAGCCAGTTCGGAAAAACTATATCTCTTACATGTACTTTATTTCAGTCATCGTGTTTTTAACTTTCCATAATGAACGATAAACTGATACTCTTTTCTTGCTATTAATAACCGATATCTAGGACAATTTGGGAATTAGAAGTGGATGTATAAATGTACTATATATGAATACTAGCGTAATCTTATTTTTCATTCCTCGTGTGGTTTTTGTGGTGGGGTGCAAATTTTGATTCATTTCTGGTTAAATACGCCCAGAATAGAAAACCTTCGGAATAGCGAACCTTCGGAATAATGAACCTTCGGAATAGGGAACCTTCGGATAATGAACCTTCGGAATAGAGAACCCTACCCACAGTAACATGTATATTTTTCATGAATAAAACAAGATTACCTATTCTTAGATAAGTACTAGTAGATGTATGTATCCACATGCCAACTGCATATGTAGAACAAGATACCTGAAACATAATTTGTTATTGCCATGCAGTCAATGCTAACAACAATCTTGCATCACAAATTGCACGACCTTTCAAACTCTACAGATTTCAAAAATCATTAATCTGATAACTCTGAGTTTTGAGGGTGTGTTTCTGGACTGAAATAAAATATATTTACTCCAAAGTTGAAGAAAAAGTAATTTAGGGGCATCAAATCAGATTATGTATTTTTAAAAGTAAACAAATGTCATGCAGATAGGTGGACAGACATAAAATATTTACTACAGTTCACTATGCCAAATTTGAGGTAGCAACATCAAGTCATTTACGCTTGACTAAGAAATCTTAATGATAAATGATTATGAATAGAACCGGGTGTGAAATTATTTACTGCGGAGGCTACGAGCAAATTTTACCTCTGCACAATACAAACCATTAATAACACCATACATGTGCATGGCATCACTAGCTCGACGACGAGTATGACTCGCCACGCAGTAGCATTTCCACGAGGCGCTGCTCATAATTCAATTAATGACCCAATGTATATTTGTGTCGAATACAGTAATGCCCTAAGTAATCGACCCTTATGGGTAACTTTTCAAGATTTAGCCGGAAATACGGCGAGAGCTTTTGGATGAATGGCAACAAGCACTATTTCTGACTAAATCCTGAAAAGTTACCCATAATTCTGCTGTGGTTAAGGGGTCGATTATTTAGAGCATTACTGTATTTGAGAAATGACCGATCGGCCGATCACGATCGGCAGATGTTTAACCCATACCTTGGCGATAGCGACAAGCCATAACTGATAATTTGTCAAAGATATCATCACAGGAATCCATATATCAGTACCCAACTTGAAATCAAAAGCTCAAATAATTTGTCTTAAGAAAGGGTTAAAGAATTTGGGGTGGGGAGGAGTAGTTTTAAATCTCATAACTCTGTCCCTATTCACCAAAGAACCTCTCACTGTGAGATCCAATGGTTTAGTGATTTCGGAGAACATGTTTAGGAGTTAACTCATTGGAAGCAAAAGTGATAAATCCCGATCTTTGCCATATTATTTAAAAAAAAAATTATTGTTATTAAAGTTCAAACTAAATTTAATATTTGTATACCGGTATGCTAAATTTAGCAAGGAGCTAAATCTAAAAAAAAATCAAATTTGTTTTTCTTCTCGAAAAAGGGTCATAACTCCTTTAAAATTAATCGGATCAAACCCAAACTCGAGCTGTATTTTGGGCTGTGAAACTCATATACCAAATTTGGTTCCAATCAGATAATGCATGAATTCTAAGTTGAAAAAGGGCCATAACTCTGTAATAAAATTTGGTTCTGATCGGATAGAAAATGTTTGAGTTATCGCATTACTCGTAAAGTGTCTACGGACAGACAGACGGACGAACGACGAGGGTCAATCTGGACAACGACACTATGTTTACCATACTATGGTATGGGTAAACATAAAAATTAAGACATGTCGTGAGTTATCTGCATACATCTTTCAAAAGAAATGGATGCATGATGGTCAGGTCAGTTTGATTCCAAATCTATCCAATATCATACACAAATTGTGGCAGTACTAATAATAGGAAAGAGAGCACTGATCAGCAGATGTTTAACCCATCCCTTGACGATCATAATACCGTGGAATACATAATGAAAGTGTCAATGATACCGAAGCTCAGCCTGGAGCGTAGGGGTGCAACGATTACTTGTATAATCGAATGACCCCAAAATGACATGTTCCCATCTAATTGTCAATGTCAACAGCCATGACAAATCTAATAATTATCTGATCAAAGGTACGACCTGTAGCCTGTGCCAAATGATTTAGTCATGCAAAGAGTAAAATCCAAGATGGCTGCTGGCGGCCATGTTTTTTGGCCGAACAACCCCAAAATGACTCGTTCCCATCTACATGTCAATATTAACATCCATGACAAATTTCATAAATACAGACCAAAGGTACGATCTGTAGCCCGCGCCAATGGATTGAATTTTAAAATCCAAGATGGCCACTAGCGGCCATGTTTTTTTGGCCAGATGACCCCAAAATGACTCGTTCCCATCTACATGTCAATGTCAACATTCATGACAAATTTCATAAAGATCAGATCAAACGTATGACCTGTATCCCGCGTCAATGATTTAGTCATGCAAATAGTAAAATCCAAGATGGCTGCTGGTGGCCATGTTTTTAGACTAATGACCCCAAAATCACTCGTTCCCATCTACATGTCATTGTTAACATCCATGAGAAATTTCATGAAGTTCCGACCAAAACTATGACCTGTAGCCCGCGCCAAAGGATTTAGTCATGCAAAGAGTAAAATCCAAGATGGCTGCTAACGGCCATATTTTTTGGCCGGACGACCCCAAAATGACTCGTTCCCATCTACATGTCAATATTAACATCCATGACAAATTTCATGATGATCAGACTAACAGTACGACCTGTAGCCCGCGCCAATGGATTGAATTTTGAAATCCAAGATGGCCACCAGCGGCCATGTTTTTTGGCCGAATGCCCCCAAAATGACTCGTTCCCATCCAAATGTCAATGTCAATATTCATGACAAATTTAATAAAGATCAGACCAAAGGTACGACCTGTAGCCCGCGCCAAAGGAAATTGTAGACGGACACACGCATACACGGACGACGGACGCCAAACCATGGCAATAGCTCAAACTTACAAAGTAAGTGTTGAGCTAAAATGTTGAAATTTTCTAAGTCGAAAAAGGTTAACTTAATAACTTTGTCAAAAATAATTGTTCCGTCATCTGTAGACATGTTGCACATCTTCAATATATGGGCAACAATATTCTGAAGTTTCAAATTTCTAGGATGAAAACTGTAGGAGGAGTTGATTACACCATGAAAATACTCAAAAGTGTGACGGACAGACGAACGGAGGGAGCCCATTTCTATAGTCCCCCGAAAATTTATCATTGGACAAAATAGTTCCCATGTTTTGTACGGATGGAATATGATCTATATGGGCGTTAGCCAGAGAAGAGATTCATGGCATGATATAGATCATGCCACTAATCTCTATTCCGGCTGAAGCATGCCAGAGTAGAGACTAGAGATCGATTCAGGGCATGATCTAGAGACCTCTACTTCCTTATTACTGTGGTCAAGTTTGACGGAAACAAGACGATTAATACTGTGGACGATTGGTACTTGGACGTTTTGTACCCACGGGACGATTGGTACCAGTCTGGTTTGGACTGTTGGTACCAAGTCAGGAAAGACGATTGGTACCAGATATTTTATTTAGTGTTTTACGAATATATATGTATATATTATGGTGTTATATCAGTAGTTTGACTTACTGTAGACAAATGGATCTTAAAAGGTCATTTTTGCAGCAGATTTAAGTAAAAAATAGCCTTAGAAATAATTATGATTACGGTATAATATAAATTGGCCTCACACACATCTACATAACATGAATGAGTGAATATTTTATTAATCTTGGTATATTTATTTATCTCTTTGGTGAGTTTTTAATGTCAATATTTGTCACTTTTGCAGCAACGTACAGGCCCAATATCTGTTCGTTATGATTGGTTTAATATGCGGTGAATTGTTTGGTTTGACGCCATAGCGCATGTTTGTTTTAGCTAGCGATAAATCATAAAGGTGTCATGATTCTTAATCACTAACTGAGCTGTAATCACCAGGCTTTGATCTGAGGATAACTGGTCATTAATAAAAATTAAAATGTTCACACAATGATACCTGTAACTCACAATAAAAATAACCATGGGTGCGATTATCATTGTTGTGATAAAGAATATATAGCCAAAGCTAGAGTGAAGGCGAGTGATGATGACAACATGTTTATTCCATGCATCCAAGGGACTTTCCACAAGCCAGCTGCTGAAATCATGCGACAAACTCTTCGCACCAAAAGCTTCATCGACAACTCTCTTAAATTAGATTGTGCTACTATACATGTATAATATTGTTTTCTTTTGTTTTTACTTGATTTGTTGCTATTTGTCGACCAGTGTATATGTTAACTTGATATATTCCAATAAAACTGTAAAACACTATCATAGTGTCATCGTTAGCCAGCTGCTGTTATCACGCACCAAACTCTGCGCACCAAAAGCTTCTTACCGATTTTATTTCATATATCTCTCCAGTGTATTTAACTCTAGTGGAATATTTGCCGTTTAGCTCACTGTCACCTATCGTGACTTAAATTTCAACTGACCAGATATACATTTCATTTGTTAAATAAAACATAATATATTTTTAATCCAGTAGTTTGCAATGGTAGGAAGCGTATGGGTGTGTCCCGGTCTCACATGTGGCTTCAATCCATTGGGGACCATAATGGAAATAAATGGTCTTAGGACTGTTTTCTTATGCTATCCCCAATTGTTTTGGTCACCTGTTAGTGCCGGACAACTCCTTTACAGTCTCATACCCTGTATAAATACCATACTCATGCTGGGCATTGGCCAACTGTGAAGCATCCTTCCTCAGGTGACGTATGTCCAGTAACAAATCAAATAATTTGATATTCTACAACTTTACCATTTCTGTTAATCTGTTACTTGTTACATGTACATGTATATCACCTATATATGTATTCCTGTTTATTCTTTTCTATGTGTATGTAGGTTTCCTACACCAATGTGCCTTAAAGACCATTCAAACGTATCTTATCATATCACAAGTAACTTTAAATATAACCCAACACAATTTTATGTGGTACCAATCATTCACACTGAAATGGTACCAATCGTCCACAAGGTACGAAACGTCCAGGTACCAATCGACCTGTGGGTACGAAACGTCCAGGTACATGTACTAAAGTCAAAGGTACCAATCGTCCAGAAGCCATTTTGACGACTGAATATATAGCTTCATTGAGATTGGTTACATGTAGCTCATTTCAGCTATTGCAGCTGAATTTTCACATTTCCCAGACTTGCTCAAATTGTGCGGAACGTCGAAATACCAAGCAGTACCAAGCTGAATAAAACTAAGGTGGAAAATGACACTTGAAGCATGTTTTGTGGTGTATAATGAAGATATGAACCATAATAATGCAACATGACGTGATTTTATTTGAGTTTTGATGACATAGCAAGCGTAAAAGTAGAAAACTTCAGCTTGGTATTTCTTCATTTACAGGTACTGCTTGGTTTATCAGCGATAGGTGATAATTTAATTGCTTGGTTCGCGAGAAGACTAATAATTTCTATCACGACTAGTAGTAGACCTATCGACTTGTTTAAAATCCCCTCGTCCTTTATCTGGGCTTGGGACCAGCAGACTTAAAAATTATCATGTTTATATATAGTGCTGTACCTTCTTGGCACTTATTTTGCACTGATATACCGGTATGTTTATAGTGCTGTGCCTTCTTGACACTTATTTTGCAATCGAGATCAGTTTTTCTCGGCGCATTTACCCACATTTAAGGGGGAGTTATGTGACTTTGCGCTTTATGTATGGTAGAAATAAAGAGCGTTTCATATTATCATTTAATATTTTTATTTTTTTTTATCTGATTTGGAAAACCGATTAAAATTTAATTTAAATTTACAAAGAGGGTTTCTTATTTGAAATCAAATGTCTGATATGGCGCGCGGAATAAAGTTCGTTTCTATTATCACTGCATGACTAAAATTGGTTATTGAAATTGAAAAATTATTGAAATTGAATTTTTTTTTTCAATGGAGTAAAAGAGATTGAAATTGAGTTAGATCGACGGTTTGAACTTCCTACATGTAGGTGATCAATTCACACAAAAACTAGGAGTATATATTAGAATCATGTACGTTGCTTGAATATCACTGTCAAAACATCCCTGAAATATTTTCGGTAAACCAGAGTAATCCGCGATCGCACATCGGTAATTAATCAGAAACAAAGGCTCTGCCGCGCACGCGGCGCAGTGCCGTAATTATGTTCACGAAAATTAATTATCACCTATCACTGATGAACCAAGCAGTACCTGTGAAAGACGAAATACCAAGCTGAAGTTTTCGCATTCGCCGCACTGTTTTCTACTTTTATGCTCACTAGTACTATAGTAGTAATAGTATGTCATCAAAAGTTGACAAAACTCAAATAAAATCACGTCATGTTGCATTATTTATTATGGTTTATTTCTTCATTATACACCACAAAACATGATTTAAGTGTCATTTTCCGCCTTAGATTTCTTCAGCTTGGTATTTCGACGCACACAAATTGTGAATCTAATTGAATTCTAGTCGGCTAATTTTTATTTCTAACTGCGTAACTCGAAATTCGGTGAACAGAATTAGAATTGCAACGACTCATAAAACCTCCTTCAGTCGAAATGACACAACGGTTTATGTCAGTATGTTGCTCGCATATTCCTGCAATAGCTATCACATAAATAATTGTGTAATAATAACTATTTAGGGTGTAAATAACGCGAAATTCACAAGCATAAATTTCATCCTCGGCCATTGTTGAGCCAGTGGTGCATTCGATTGGAACCCCATTCGCCGATTCGGCAAACGCAACAGTCTGTTCTCTAGAAAATATAGCGGCCCTGCACTACTTTTAACCAAAACATTACAACGCCCGTTCGTAAAAACCAACGAACGTGTGTCCAAATGGAGCAACCTGAGTATCTGCCAGACTACCCATGGTTGACTAAGAAATCTTAATGATAAATGATTATGAATAGAACCGGGTGTGAAATTATTTACTGCGGAGGCTACGAGCAAATTTTACCTCTGCACAATACAAACCATTAATAACACCATACATGTGCATGGCATCACTAGCTCGACGACGAGTATGACTCGCCACGCAGTAGCATTTCCACGAGGCGCTGCTCATAATTCAATTAATGACCCAATGTATATTTGTGTCGAATACAGTAATGCCCTAAGTAATCGACCCTTATGGGTAACTTTTCAAGATTTAGCCGGAAATACGGCGAGAGCTTTTGGATGAATGGCAACAAGCACTATTTCTGACTAAATCCTGAAAAGTTACCCATAATTCTGCTGTGGTTAAGGGGTCGATTATTTAGAGCATTACTGTATTTGAGAAATGACCGATCGGCCGATCACGATCGGCAGATGTTTAACCCATACCTTGGCGATAGCGACAAGCCATAACTGATAATTTGTCAAAGATATCATCACAGGAATCCATATATCAGTACCCAACTTGAAATCAAAAGCTCAAATAATTTGTCTTAAGAAAGGGTTAAAGAATTTGGGGTGGGGAGGAGTAGTTTTAAATCTCATAACTCTGTCCCTATTCACCAAAGAACCTCTCACTGTGAGATCCAATGGTTTAGTGATTTCGGAGAACATGTTTAGGAGTTAACTCATTGGAAGCAAAAGTAATAAATCGCGATCTTTGCCATATTATTTTAAAAAAAAATTATTGTTATTAAAGTTCAAACTAAATTTAATATTTGTATACCGGTATGCTAAATTTAGCAAGGAGCTAAATCTAAAAAACAATCAAATTTGTTTTTCTTCTCGAAAAAGGGTCATAACTCCTTTAAAATTAATCGGATCAAACCCAAACTCGAGCTGTATTTTGGGCTGTGAAACTCATATACCAAATTTGGTTCCAATCAGATAATGCATGAATTCTAAGTTGAAAAAGGGCCATAACTCTGTAATAAAATTTGGTTCTGATCGGATAGAAAATGTTTGAGTTATCGCATTACTCGTAAAGTGTCTACGGACAGACAGACGGACGAACGACGAGGGGTCAATCTGGACAACGACACTATGTTTACCATACTATGGTATGGGTAAACATAAAAATTAAGACATGTCGTGAGTTATCTGCATACATCTTTCAAAAGAAATGGATGCATGATGGTCAGGTCAGTTTGATTCCAAATCTATCCAATATCATACACAAATTGTGGCAGTACTAATAATAGGAAAGAGAGCACTGATCAGCAGATGTTTAACCCATCCCTTGACGATCATAATACCGTGGAATACATAATGAAAGTGTCAATGATACCGAAGCTCAGCCTGGAGCGTAGGGGTGCAACGATTACTTGTATAATCGAATGACCCCAACATGACATGTTCCCATCTAATTGTCAATGTCAACAGCCATGACAAATCTAATAATTATCTGATCAAAGGTACGACCTGTAGCCTGTGCCAAATGATTTAGTCATGCAAAGAGTAAAATCCAAGATGGCTGCTGGCGGCCATGTTTTTTGGCCGAACAACCCCAAAATGACTCGTTCCCATCTACATGTCAATATTAACATCCATGACAAATTTCATAAATACAGACCAAAGGTACGATCTGTAGCCCGCGCCAATGGATTGAATTTTAAAATCCAAGATGGCCACTAGCGGCCATGTTTTTTTGGCCAGATGACCCCAAAATGACTCGTTCCCATCTACATGTCAATGTCAACATTCATGACAAATTTCATAAAGATCAGATCAAACGTATGACCTGTATCCCGCGTCAATGATTTAGTCATGCAAATAGTAAAATCCAAGATGGCTGCTGGTGGCCATGTTTTTAGACTAATGACCCCAAAATCACTCGTTCCCATCTACATGTCATTGTTAACATCCATGAGAAATTTCATGAAGTTCCGACCAAAACTATGACCTGTAGCCCGCGCCAAAGGATTTAGTCATGCAAAGAGTAAAATCCAAGATGGCTGCTAACGGTCATATTTTTTGGCCGGACGACCCCAAAATGACTCGTTCCCATCTACATGTCAATATTAACATCCATGACAAATTTCATGATGATCAGACAAACAGTACGACCTGTAGCCCGCGCCAATGGATTGAATTTTGAAATCCAAGATGGCCACCAGCGGCCATGTTTTTTGGCCGAATGCCCCCAAAATGACTCGTTCCCATCCAAATGTCAATGTCAATATTCATGACAAATTTAATAAAGATCAGACCAAAGGTACGACCTGTAGCCCGCGCCAAAGGAAATTGTAGACGGACACACGCATACACGGACGACGGACGCCAAACCATGGCAATAGCTCAAACTTACAAAGTAAGTGTTGAGCTAAAATGTTGAAATTTTCTAAGTCGAAAAAGGTTAACTTAATAACTTTGTCAAAAATAATTGTTCCGTCATCTGTAGACATGTTGCACATCTTCAATATATGGGCAACAATATTCTGAAGTTTCAAATTTCTAGGATGAAAACTGTAGGAGGAGTTGATTACACCATGAAAATACTCAAAAGTGTGACGGACAGACGAACGGAGGGAGCCCATTTCTATAGTCCCCCGAAAATTTATCATTGGACAAAATAGTTCCCATGTTTTGTACGGATGGAATATGATCTATATGGGCGTTAGCCAGAGAAGAGATTCATGGCATGATATAGATCATGCCACTAATCTCTATTCCGGCTGAAGCATGCCAGAGTAGAGACTAGAGATCGATTCAGGGCATGATCTAGAGACCTCTACTTCCTTATTACTGTGGTCAAGTTTGACGGAAACAAGACGATTAATACTGTGGACGATTGGTACTTGGACGTTTTGTACCCACGGGACGATTGGTACCAGTCTGGTTTGGACTGTTGGTACCAAGTCAGGAAAGACGATTGGTACCAGATATTTTATTTAGTGTTTTACGAATATATATGTATATATTATGGTGTTATATCAGTAGTTTGACTTACTGGAGACAAATGGATCTTAAAAGGTCATTTTTGCAGCAGATTTAAGTAAAAAATAGCCTTAGAAATAATTATGATTACGGTATAATATAAATTGGCCTCACACACATCTACATAAAATGAATGAGTGAATATTTTATTAATCTTGGTATATTTATTTATCTCTTTGGTGAGTTTTTAATGTCAATATTTGTCACTTTTGCAGCAACGTACAGGCCCAATATCTGTTCGTTATGATTGGTTTAATATGCGGTGAATTGTTTGGTTTGACGCCATAGCGCATGTTTGTTTTAGCTAGCGATAAATCATAAAGGTGTCATGATTCTTAATCACTAACTGAGCTGTAATCACCAGGCTTTGATCTGAGGATAACTGGTCATTAATAAAAATTAAAATGTTCACACAAATATACCTGTAACTCACAATAAAAATAACCATGGGTGCGATTATCATTGTTGTGATAAAGAATATATAGCCAAAGCTAGAGTGAAGGCGAGTGATGATGACAACATGTTTATTCCATGCATCCAAGGGACTTTCCACAAGCCAGCTGCTGAAATCATGCGACAAACTCTTCGCACCAAAAGCTTCATCGACAACTCTCTTAAATTAGATTGTGCTACTATACATGTATAATATTGTTTTCGGTTGTTTTTACTTGATTTGTTGCTATTTGTCGACCAGTGTATATGTTAACTTGATATATTCCAATAAAACTGTAAAACACTATCATAGTGTCATCGTTAGCCAGCTGCTGTTATCACGCACCAAACTCTGCGCACCAAAAGCTTCTTACCGATTTTATTTCATATATCTCTCCAGTGTATTTAACTCTAGTGGAATATTTGCCGTTTAGCTCACTGTCACCTATCGTGACTTAAATTTCAACTGACCAGATATACATTTCATTTGTTAAATAAAACATAATATATTTTTAATCCAGTAGTTTGCAATGGTAGGAAGCGTATGGGTGTGTCCCGGTCTCACATGTGGCTTCAATCCATTGGGGACCATAATGGAAATAAATGGTCTTAGGACTGTTTTCTTATGCTATCCCCAATTGTTTTGGTCACCTGTTAGTGCCGGACAACTCCTTTACAGTCTCATACCCTGTATAAATACCATACTCATGCTGGGCATTGGCCAACTGTGAAGCATCCTTCCTCAGGTGACGTATGTCCAGTAACAAATCAAATAATTTGATATTCTACAACTTTACCATTTCTGTTGATCTGTTACTTGTTACATGTACATGTATATCACCTATATATGTATTCCTGTTTATTCTTATCTATGTGTATGTAGGTTTCCTACACCAATGTGCCTTAAATACCATTCAAACGTATCTTATCATATCACAAGTAACTTTAAATATAACCCAACACAATTTTATGTGGTACCAATCATTCACACTGAAATGGTACCAATCGTCCACAAGGTACGAAACGTCCAGGTACCAATCGACCTGTGGGTACGAAACGTCCAGGTACATGTACTAAAGTCAAAGGTACCAATCGTCCAGAAGCCATTTTGACGACTGAATATATAGCTTCATTGAGATTGGTTACATGTAGCTCATTTTAGCTATTGCAGCTGAATTTTCACATTTCCCAGACTTGCTCAAATTGTGCGGAACGTCGAAATACCAAGCAGTACCAAGCTGAATAAAACTAAGGTGGAAAATGACACTTGAAGCATGTTTTGTGGTGTATAATGAAGATATGAACCATAATAATGCAACATGACGTGATTTTATTTGAGTTTTGATGACATAGCAAGCGTAAAAGTAGAAAACTTCAGCTTGGTATTTCTTCATTTACAGGTACTGCTTGGTTTATCAGCGATAGGTGATAATTTAAGTGCTTGGTTCGCGAGAAGACTAATAATTTCTATCACGACTAGTAGTAGATCCTATCGACTTGTTTAAAATCCCCTCGTCCTTTATCTGGGCTTGGGACCAGCAGACTTAAAAATTATCATGTTTATATATAGTGCTGTACCTTCTTGGCACTTATTTTGCACTGATATACCGGTATGTTTATAGTGCTGTGCCTTCTTGACACTTATTTTGCAATCGAGATCAGTTTTTCTCGGCGCATTTACCCACATTTAAGGGGGAGTTATGTGACTTTGCGCTTTATGTATGGTAGAAATAAAGAGCGTTTCATATTATCATTTAATATTTTTATTTTTTTTTATCTGATTTGGAAAACCGATTAAAATTTAATTTAAATTTACAAAGAGGGTTTCTTATTTGAAATCAAATGTCTGATATGGCGCGCGGAATAAAGTTCGTTTCTATTATCACTGCATGACTAAAATTGGTTATTGAAATTGAAAAATTATTGAAATTGAATTATTTTTTTCAATGGAGTAAAAGAGATTGAAATTGAGTTAGATCGACGGTTTGAACTTCCTACATGTAGGTGATCAATTCACACAAAAACTAGGAGTATATATTAGAATCATGTACGTTGCTTGAATATCACTGTCAAAACATCCCTGAAATATTTTCGGTAAACCAGAGTAATCCGCGATCGCACATCGGTAATTAATCAGAAACAAAGGCTCTGCCGCGCACGCGGCGCAGTGCCGTAATTATGTTCACGAAAATTAATTATCACCTATCACTGATGAACCAAGCAGTACCTGTGAAAGACGAAATACCAAGCTGAAGTTTTCGCATTCGCCGCACTGTTTTCTACTTTTATGCTCACTAGTACTATAGTAGTAATAGTATGTCATCAAAAGTTGACAAAACTCAAATAAAATCACGTCATGTTGCATTATTTATTATGGTTTATTTCTTCATTATACACCACAAAACATGATTTAAGTGTCATTTTCCGCCTTAGATTTCTTCAGCTTGGTATTTCGACGCACACAAATTGTGAATCTAATTGAATTCTAGTCGGCTAATTTTTATTTCTAACTGCGTAACTCGAAATTCGGTGAACAGAATTAGAATTGCAACGACTCATAAAACCTCCTTCAGTCGAAATGACACAACGGTTTATGTCAGTATGTTGCTCGCATATTCCTGCAATAGCTATCACAGAAATAATTGTGTAATAATAACTATTTAGGATGTAAATAACGCGAAATTCACAAGCATAAATTTCATCCTCGGCCATTGTTGAGCCAGTGGTGCATTCGATTGGAACCCCATTCGCCGATTCGGCAAACGCAACAGTCTGTTCTCTAGAAAATATAGCGGCCCTGCACTACTTTTAACCAAAACATTACAACGCCCGTTCGTAAAAACCAACGAACGTGTGTCCAAATGGAGCAACCTGAGTATCTGCCAGACTACCCATGGTTGACTAAGAAATCTTAATGATAAATGATTATGAATAGAACCGGGTGTGAAATTATTTACTGCGGAGGCTACGAGCAAATTTTACCTCTGCACAATACAAACCATTAATAACACCATACATGTGCATGGCATCACTAGCTCGACGACGAGTATGACTCGCCACGCAGTAGCATTTCCACGAGGCGCTGCTCATAATTCAATTAATGACCCAATGTATATTTGTGTCGAATACAGTAATGCCCTAAGTAATCGACCCTTATGGGTAACTTTTCAAGATTTAGCCGGAAATACGGCGAGAGCTTTTGGATGAATGGCAACAAGCACTATTTCTGACTAAATCCTGAAAAGTTACCCATAATTCTGCTGTGGTTAAGGGGTCGATTATTTAGAGCATTACTGTATTTGAGAAATGACCGATCGGCCGATCACGATCGGCAGATGTTTAACCCATACCTTGGCGATAGCGACAAGCCATAACTGATAATTTGTCAAAGATATCATCACAGGAATCCATATATCAGTACCCAACTTGAAATCAAAAGCTCAAATAATTTGTCTTAAGAAAGGGTTAAAGAATTTGGGGTGGGGAGGAGTAGTTTTAAATCTCATAACTCTGTCCCTATTCACCAAAGAACCTCTCACTGTGAGATCCAATGGTTTAGTGATTTCGGAGAACATGTTTAGGAGTTAACTCATTGGAAGCAAAAGTAATAAATCGCGATCTTTGCCATATTATTTAAAAAAAAAATTATTGTTATTAAAGTTCAAACTAAATTTAATATTTGTATACCGGTATGCTAAATTTAGCAAGGAGCTAAATCTAAAAAACAATCAAATTTGTTTTTCTTCTCGAAAAAGGGTCATAACTCCTTTAAAATTAATCGGATCAAACCCAAACTCGAGCTGTATTTTGGGCTGTGAAACTCATATACCAAATTTGGTTCCAATCAGATAATGCATGAATTCTAAGTTGAAAAAGGGCCATAACTCTGTAATAAAATTTGGTTCTGATCGGATAGAAAATGTTTGAGTTATCGCATTACTCGTAAAGTGTCTACGGACAGACAGACGGACGAACGACGAGGGGTCAATCTGGACAACGACACTATGTTTACCATACTATGGTATGGGTAAACATAAAAATTAAGACATGTCGTGAGTTATCTGCATACATCTTTCAAAAGAAATGGATGCATGATGGTCAGGTCAGTTTGATTCCAAATCTATCCAATATCATACACAAATTGTGGCAGTACTAATAATAGGAAAGAGAGCACTGATCAGCAGATGTTTAACCCATCCCTTGACGATCATAATACCGTGGAATACATAATGAAAGTGTCAATGATACCGAAGCTCAGCCTGGAGCGTAGGGGTGCAACGATTACTTGTATAATCGAATGACCCCAAAATGACATGTTCCCATCTAATTGTCAATGTCAACAGCCATGACAAATCTAATAATTATCTGATCAAAGGTACGACCTGTAGCCTGTGCCAAATGATTTAGTCATGCAAAGAGTAAAATCCAAGATGGCTGCTGGCGGCCATGTTTTTTGGCCGAACAACCCCAAAATGACTCGTTCCCATCTACATGTCAATATTAACATCCATGACAAATTTCATAAATACAGACCAAAGGTACGATCTGTAGCCCGCGCCAATGGATTGAATTTTAAAATCCAAGATGGCCACTAGCGGCCATGTTTTTTTGGCCAGATGACCCCAAAATGACTCGTTCCCATCTACATGTCAATGTCAACATTCATGACAAATTTCATAAAGATCAGATCAAACGTATGACCTGTATCCCGCGTCAATGATTTAGTCATGCAAATAGTAAAATCCAAGATGGCTGCTGGTGGCCATGTTTTTAGACTAATGACCCCAAAATCACTCGTTCCCATCTACATGTCATTGTTAACATCCATGAGAAATTTCATGAAGTTCCGACCAAAACTATGACCTGTAGCCCGCGCCAAAGGATTTAGTCATGCAAAGAGTAAAATCCAAGATGGCTGCTAACGGCCATATTTTTTGGCCGGACGACCCCAAAATGACTCGTTCCCATCTACATGTCAATATTAACATCCATGACAAATTTCATGATGATCAGACTAACAGTACGACCTGTAGCCCGCGCCAATGGATTGAATTTTGAAATCCAAGATGGCCACCAGCGGCCATGTTTTTTGGCCGAATGCCCCCAAAATGACTCGTTCCCATCCAAATGTCAATGTCAATATTCATGACAAATTTAATAAAGATCAGACCAAAGGTACGACCTGTAGCCCGCGCCAAAGGAAATTGTAGACGGACACACGCATACACGGACGACGGACGCCAAACCATGGCAATAGCTCAAACTTACAAAGTAAGTGTTGAGCTAAAATGTTGAAATTTTCTAAGTCGAAAAAGGTTAACTTAATAACTTTGTCAAAAATAATTGTTCCGTCATCTGTAGACATGTTGCACATCTTCAATATATGGGCAACAATATTCTGAAGTTTCAAATTTCTAGGATGAAAACTGTAGGAGGAGTTGATTACACCATGAAAATACTCAAAAGTGTGACGGACAGACGAACGGAGGGAGCCCATTTCTATAGTCCCCCGAAAATTTATCATTGGACAAAATAGTTCCCATGTTTTGTACGGATGGAATATGATCTATATGGGCGTTAGCCAGAGAAGAGATTCATGGCATGATATAGATCATGCCACTAATCTCTATTCCGGCTGAAGCATGCCAGAGTAGAGACTAGAGATCGATTCAGGGCATGATCTAGAGACCTCTACTTCCTTATTACTGTGGTCAAGTTTGACGGAAACAAGACGATTAATACTGTGGACGATTGGTACTTGGACGTTTTGTACCCACGGGACGATTGGTACCAGTCTGGTTTGGACTGTTGGTACCAAGTCAGGAAAGACGATTGGTACCAGATATTTTATTTAGTGTTTTACGAATATATATGTATATATTATGGTGTTATATCAGTAGTTTGACTTACTGTAGACAAATGGATCTTAAAAGGTCATTTTTGCAGCAGATTTAAGTAAAAAATAGCCTTAGAAATAATTATGATTACGGTATAATATAAATTGGCCTCACACACATCTACATAAAATGAATGAGTGAATATTTTATTAATCTTGGTATATTTATTTATCTCTTTGGTGAGTTTTTAATGTCAATATTTGTCACTTTTGCAGCAACGTACAGGCCCAATATCTTTTCGTTATGATTGGTTTAATATGCGGTGAATTGTTTGGTTTGACGCCATAGCGCATGTTTGTTTTAGCTAGCGATAAATCATAAAGGTGTCATGATTCTTAATCACTAACTGAGCTGTAATCACCAGGCTTTGATCTGAGGATAACTGGTCATTAATAAAAATTAAAATGTTCACACAATGATACCTGTAACTCACAATAAAAATAACCATGGGTGCGATTATCATTGTTGTGATAAAGAATATATAGCCACGGCTAGAGTGAAGGCGAGTGATGATGACAACATGTTTATTCCATGCATCCAAGGGACTTTCCACAAGCCAGCTGCTGAAATCATGCGACAAACTCTTCGCACCAAAAGCTTCATCGACAACTCTCTTAAATTAGATTGTGCTACTATACATGTATAATATTGTTTTCTTTTGTTTTTACTTGATTTGTTGCTATTTGTCGACCAGTGTATATGTTAACTTGATATATTCCAATAAAACTGTAAAACACTATCATAGTGTCATCGTTAGCCAGCTGCTGTTATCACGCACCAAACTCTGCGCACCAAAAGCTTCTTACCGATTTTATTTCATATATCTCTCCAGTGTATTTAACTCTAGTGGAATATTTGCCGTTTAGCTCACTGTCACCTATCGTGACTTAAATTTCAACTGACCAGATATACATTTCATTTGTTAAATAAAACATAATATATTTTTAATCCAGTAGTTTGCAATGGTAGGAAGCGTATGGGTGTGTCCCGGTCTCACATGTGGCTTCAATCCATTGGGGACCATAATGGAAATAAATGGTCTTAGGACTGTTTTCTTATGCTATCCCCAATTGTTTTGGTCACCTGTTAGTGCCGGACAACTCCTTTACAGTCTCATACCCTGTATAAATACCATACTCATGCTGGGCATTGGCCAACTGTGAAGCATCCTTCCTCAGGTGACGTATGTCCAGTAACAAATCAAATAATTTGATATTCTACAACTTTACCATTTCTGTTGATCTGTTACTTGTTACATGTACATGTATATCACCTATATATGTATTCCTGTTTATTCTCATCTATGTGTATGTAGGTTTCCTACACCAATGTGCCTTAAATACCATTCAAACGTATCTTATCATATCACAAGTAACTTTAAATATAACCCAACACAATTTTATGTGGTACCAATCATTCACACTGAAATGGTACCAATCGTCCACAAGGTACGAAACGTCCAGGTACCAATCGACCTGTGGGTACGAAACGTCCAGGTACATGTACTAAAGTCAAAGGTACCAATCGTCCAGAAGCCATTTTGACGACTGAATATATAGCTTCATTGAGATTGGTTACATGTAGCTCATTTCAGCTATTGCAGCTGAATTTTCACATTTCCCAGACTTGCTCAAATTGTGCGGAACGTCGAAATACCAAGCAGTACCAAGCTGAATAAAACTAAGGTGGAAAATGACACTTGAGGCATGTTTTGTGGTGTATAATGAAGATATGAACCATAATAATGCAACATGACGTGATTTTATTTGAGTTTTGATGACATAGCAAGCGTAAAAGTAGAAAACTTCAGCTTGGTATTTCTTCATTTACAGGTACTGCTTGGTTTATCAGCGATAGGTGATAATTTAAGTGCTTGGTTCGCGAGAAGACTAATAATTTCTATCACGACTAGTAGTAGACCTATCGACTTGTTTAAAATCCCCTCGTCCTTTATCTGGGCTTGGGACCAGCAGACTTAAAAATTATCATGTTTATATATAGTACTGTACCTTCTTGGCACTTATTTTGCACTGATATACCGGTATGTTTATAGTGCTGTGCCTTCTTGACACTTATTTTGCAATCGAGATCAGTTTTCTCGGCGCATTTACCCACATTTAAGGGGGAGTTATGTGACTTTGCGCTTTATGTATTATTGCCTTATATGGTAGAAATAAAGAGCGTTTCATATTATCATTTAATATATATTTATTTTTTTATCTGATTTGGAAAACCGATTAAAATTTAATTTAAATTTACAAAGAGGGTTTCTTATTTGAAATCAAATGTCTGATATGGCGCGCGGAATAAAGTTCGTTTCTATTATCACTGCATGAGTAAAATTGGTTATTGAAATTGAAAAATTATTGAAATTGAATTTGATTTTTCAATGGAGTAAAAGAGATTGAAATTGAGTTAGATCGACGGTTTGAACTTCCTACATGTAGGTGATCAATTCACACAAAAACTAGGAGTATATATTAGAATCATGTACGTTGCTTGAATATCACTGTCAAAACATCCCTGAAATATTTTCGGTAAACCAGAGTAATCCGCGATCGCACATCGGTAATTAATCAGAAACAAAGGCTCTGTCGCGCACGCGGCGCAGTGCCGTAATTATGTTCACGAAAATTAATTATCACCTATCACTGATGAACCAAGCAGTACCTGTGAAAGACGAAATACCAAGCTGAAGTTTTCGCATTCGCCGCACTGTTTTCTACTTTTATGCTCACTAGTACTATAGTAGTAATAGTATGTCATCAAAAGTTGACAAAACTCAAATAAAATCACGTCATGTTGCATTATTTATTATGGTTTATTTCTTCATTATACACCACAAAACATGATTTAAGTGTCATTTTCCGCCTTAGATTTCTTCAGCTTGGTATTTCGACGCACACAAATTGTGAATCTAATTGAATTCTAGTCGGCTAATTTTTATTTCTAACTGCGTAACTCGAAATTCGGTGAACAGAATTAGAATTGCAACGACTCATAAAACCTCCTTCAGTCGAAATGACACAACGGTTTATGTCAGTATGTTGCTCGCATATTCCTGCAATAGCTATCACAGAAATAATTGTGTAATAATAACTATTTAGGGTGTAAATAACGCGAAATTCACAAGCATAAATTTCATCCTCGGCCATTGTTGAGCCAGTGGTGCATTCGATTGGAACCCCATTCGCCGATTCGGCAAACGCAACAGTCTGTTCTCTAGAAAATATAGCGGCCCTGCACTACTTTTAACCAAAACATTACAACGCCCGTTCGTAAAAACCAACGAACGTGTGTCCAAATGGAGCAACCTGAGTATCTGCCAGACTACCCATGGTTGACTAAGAAATCTTAATGATAAATGATTATGAATAGAACCGGGTGTGAAATTATTTACTGCGGAGGCTACGAGCAAATTTTACCTCTGCACAATACAAACCATTAATAACACCATACATGTGCATGGCATCACTAGCTCGACGACGAGTATGACTCGCCACGCAGTAGCATTTCCACGAGGCGCTGCTCATAATTCAATTAATGACCCAATGTATATTTGTGTCGAATACAGTAATGCCCTAAGTAATCGACCCTTATGGGTAACTTTTCAAGATTTAGCCGGAAATACGGCGAGAGCTTTTGGATGAATGGCAACAAGCACTATTTCTGACTAAATCCTGACAAGTTACCCATAATTCTGCTGTGGTTAAGGGGTCGATTATTTAGAGCATTACTGTATTTGAGAAATGACCGATCGGCCGATCACGATCGGCAGATGTTTAACCCATACCTTGGCGATAGCGACAAGCCATAACTGATAATTTGTCAAAGATATCATCACAGGAATCCATATATCAGTACCCAACTTGAAATCAAAAGCTCAAATAATTTGTCTTAAGAAAGGGTTAAAGAATTTGGGGTGGGGAGGAGTAGTTTTAAATCTCATAACTCTGTCCCTATTCACCAAAGAACCTCTCACTGTGAGATCCAATGGTTTAGTGATTTCGGAGAACATGTTTAGGAGTTAACTCATTGGAAGCAAAAGTAATAAATCGCGATCTTTGCCATATTATTTAAAAAAAAAATTATTGTTATTAAAGTTCAAACTAAATTTAATATTTGTATACCGGTATGCTAAATTTAGCAAGGAGCTAAATCTAAAAAACAATCAAATTTGTTTTTCTTCTCGAAAAAGGGTCATAACTCCTTTAAAATTAATCGGATCAAACCCAAACTCGAGCTGTATTTTGGGCTGTGAAACTCATATACCAAATTTGGTTCCAATCAGATAATGCATGAATTCTAAGTTGAAAAAGGGCCATAACTCTGTAATAAAATTTGGTTCTGATCGGATAGAAAATGTTTGAGTTATCGCATTACTCGTAAAGTGTCTACGGACAGACAGACGGACGAACGACGAGGGTCAATCTGGACAACGACACTATGTTTACCATACTATGGTATGGGTAAACATAAAAATTAAGACATGTCGTGAGTTATCTGCATACATCTTTCAAAAGAAATGGATGCATGATGGTCAGGTCAGTTTGATTCCAAATCTATCCAATATCATACACAAATTGTGGCAGTACTAATAATAGGAAAAAGAGCACTGATCAGCAGATGTTTAACCCATCCCTTGACGATCATAATACCGTGGAATACATAATGAAAGTGTCAATGATACCGAAGCTCAGCCTGGAGCGTAGGGGTGCAACGATTACTTGTATAATCGAATGACCCCAAAATGACATGTTCCCATCTAATTGTCAATGTCAACAGCCATGACAAATCTAATAATTATCTGATCAAAGGTACGACCTGTAGCCTGTGCCAAATGATTTAGTCATGCAAAGAGTAAAATCCAAGATGGCTGCTGGCGGCCATGTTTTTTGGCCGAACAACCCCAAAATGACTCGTTCCCATCTACATGTCAATATTAACATCCATGACAAATTTCATAAATACAGACCAAAGGTATGATCTGTAGCCCGCGCCAATGGATTGAATTTTAAAATCCAAGATGGCCACTAGCGGCCATGTTTTTTTGGCCAGATGACCCCAAAATGACTCGTTCCCATCTACATGTCAATGTCAACATTCATGACAAATTTCATAAAGATCAGATCAAACGTATGACCTGTATCCCGCGTCAATGATTTAGTCATGCAAATAGTAAAATCCAAGATGGCTGCTGGTGGCCATGTTTTTAGACTAATGACCCCAAAATCACTCGTTCCCATCTACATGTCATTGTTAACATCCATGAGAAATTTCATGAAGTTCCGACCAAAACTATGACCTGTAGCCCGCGCCAAAGGATTTAGTCATGCAAAGAGTAAAATCCAAGATGGCTGCTAACGGCCATATTTTTTGGCCGGACGACCCCAAAATGACTCGTTCCCATCTACATGTCAATATTAACATCCATGACAAATTTCATGATGATCAGACTAACAGTACGACCTGTAGCCCGCGCCAATGGATTGAATTTTGAAATCCAAGATGGCCACCAGCGGCCATGTTTTTTGGCCGAATGCCCCCAAAATGACTCGTTCCCATCCAAATGTCAATGTCAATATTCATGACAAATTTAATAAAGATCAGACCAAAGGTACGACCTGTAGCCCGCGCCAAAGGAAATTGTAGACGGACACACGCATACACGGACGACGGACGCCAAACCATGGCAATAGCTCAAACTTACAAAGTAAGTGTTGAGCTAAAATGTTGAAATTTTCTAAGTCGAAAAAGGTTAACTTAATAACTTTGTCAAAAATAATTGTTCCGTCATCTGTAGACATGTTGCACATCTTCAATATATGGGCAACAATATTCTGAAGTTTCAAATTTCTAGGATGAAAACTGTAGGAGGAGTTGATTACACCATGAAAATACTCAAAAGTGTGACGGACAGACGAACGGAGGGAGCCCATTTCTATAGTCCCCCGAAAATTTATCATTGGACAAAATAGTTCCCATGTTTTGTACGGATGGAATATGATCTATATGGGCGTTATCCAGAGAAGAGATTCATGGCATGATATAGATCATGCCACTAATCTCTATTCCGGCTGAAGCATGTCAGAGTAGAGACTAGAGATCGATTCAGGGCATGATCTAGAGACCTCTACTTCCTTATTACTGTGGTCAAGTTTGACGGAAACAAGACGATTAATACTGTGGACGATTGGTACTTGGACGTTTTGTACCCACGGGACGATTGGTACCAGTCTGGTTTGGACTGTTGGTACCAAGTCAGGAAAGACGATTGGTACCAGATATTTTATTTAGTGTTTTACGAATATATATGTATATATTATGGTGTTATATCAGTAGTTTGACTTACTGTAGACAAATGGATCTTAAAAGGTCATTTTTGCAGCAGATTTAAGTAAAAAATAGCCTTAGAAATAATTATGATTACGGTATAATATAAATTGGCCTCACACACATCTACATAAAATGAATGAGTGAATATTTTATTAATCTTGGTATATTTATTTATCTCTTTGGTGAGTTTTTAATGTCAATATTTGTCACTTTTGCAGCAACGTACAGGCCCAATATCTTTTCGTTATGATTGGTTTAATATGCGGTGAATTGTTTGGTTTGACGCCATAGCGCATGTTTGTTTTAGCTAGCGATAAATCATAAAGGTGTCATGATTCTTAATCACTAACTGAGCTGTAATCACCAGGCTTTGATCTGAGGATAACTGGTCATTAATAAAAATTAAAATGTTCACACAATGATACCTGTAACTCACAATAAAAATAACCATGGGTGCGATTATCATTGTTGTGATAAAGAATATATAGCCAAAGCTAGAGTGAAGGCGAGTGATGATGACAACATGTTTATTCCATGCATCCAAGGGACTTTCCACAAGCCAGCTGCTGAAATCATGCGACAAACTCTTCGCACCAAAAGCTTCATCGACAACTCTCTTAAATTAGATTGTGCTACTATACATGTATAATATTGTTTTCGGTTGTTTTTACTTGATTTGTTGCTATTTGTCGACCAGTGTATATGTTAACTTGATATATTCCAATAAAACTGTAAAACACTATCATAGTGTCATCGTTAGCCAGCTGCTGTTATCACGCACCAAACTCTGCGCACCAAAAGCTTCTTACCGATTTTATTTCATATATCTCTCCAGTGTATTTAACTCTAGTGGAATATTTGCCGTTTAGCTCACTGTCACCTATCGTGACTTAAATTTCAACTGACCAGATATACATTTCATTTGTTAAATAAAACATAATATATTTTTAATCCAGTAGTTTGCAATGGTAGGAAGCGTATGGGTGTGTCCCGGTCTCACATGTGGCTTCAATCCATTGGGGACCATAATGGAAATAAATGGTCTTAGGACTGTTTTCTTATGCTATCCCCAATTGTTTTGGTCACCTGTTAGTGCCGGACAACTCCTTTACAGTCTCATACCCTGTATAAATACCATACTCATGCTGGGCATTGGCCAACTGTGAAGCATCCTTCCTCAGGTAACGTATGTCCAGTAACAAATCAAATAATTTGATATTCTACAACTTTACCATTTCTGTTAATCTGTTACTTGTTACATGTACATGTATATCACCTATATATGTATTCCTGTTTATTCTTATCTATGTGTATGTAGGTTTCCTACACCAATGTGCCTTAAAGACCATTCAAACGTATCTTATCATATCACAAGTAACTTTAAATATAACCCAACACAATTTTATGTGGTACCAATCATTCACACTGAAATGGTACCAATCGTCCACAAGGTACGAAACGTCCAGGTACCAATCGACCTGTGGGTACGAAACGTCCAGGTACATGTACTAAAGTCAAAGGTACCAATCGTCCAGAAGCCATTTTGACGACTGAATATATAGCTTCATTGAGATGGGTTACATGTAGCTCATTTCAGCTATTGCAGCTGAATTTTCACATTTCCCAGACTTGCTCAAATTGTGCGGAACGTCGAAATACCAAGCAGTACCAAGCTGAATAAAACTAAGGTGGAAAATGACACTTGAAGCATGTTTTGTGGTGTATAATGAAGATATGAACCATAATAATGCAACATGACGTGATTTTATTTGAGTTTTGATGACATAGCAAGCGTAAAAGTAGAAAACTTCAGCTTGGTATTTCTTCATTTACAGGTACTGCTTGGTTTATCAGCGATAGGTGATAATTTAATTGCTTGGTTCGCGAGAAGACTAATAATTTCTATCACGACTAGTAGTAGACCTATCGACTTGTTTAAAATCCCCTCGTCCTTTATCTGGGCTTGGGACCAGCAGACTTAAAAATTATCATGTTTATATATAGTGCTGTACCTTCTTGGCACTTATTTTGCACTGATATACCGGTATGTTTATAGTGCTGTGCCTTCTTGACACTTATTTTGCAATCGAGATCAGTTTTCTCGGCGCATTTACCCACATTTAAGGGGGAGTTATGTGACTTTGCGCTTTATGTATGGTAGAAATAAAGAGCGTTTCATATTATCATTTAATATTTATATTTTTTTTTATCTGATTTGGAAAACCGATTAAAATTTAATTTAAATTTACAAAGAGGGTTTCTTATTTGAAATCAAATGTCTGATATGGCGCGCGGAATAAAGTTCGTTTCTATTATCACTGCATGAGTAAAATTGGTTATTGAAATTGAAAAATTATTGAAATTGAATTTTTTTTTTCAATGGAGTAAAAGAGATTGAAATTGAGTTAGATCGACGGTTTGAACTTCCTACATGTAGGTGATCAATTCACACAAAAACTAGGAGTATATATTAGAATCATGTACGTTGCTTGAATATCACTGTCAAAACATCCCTGAAATATTTTCGGTAAACCAGAGTAATCCGCGATCGCACATCGGTAATTAATCAGAAACAAAGGCTCTGCCGCGCACGCGGCGCAGTGCCGTAATTATGTTCACGAAAATTAATTATCACCTATCACTGATGAACCAAGCAGTACCTGTGAAAGACGAAATACCAAGCTGAAGTTTTCGCATTCGCCGCACTGTTTTCTACTTTTATGCTCACTAGTACTATAGTAGTAATAGTATGTCATCAAAAGTTGACAAAACTCAAATAAAATCACGTCATGTTGCATTATTTATTATGGTTTATTTCTTCATTATACACCACAAAACATGATTTAAGTGTCATTTTCCGCCTTAGATTTCTTCAGCTTGGTATTTCGACGCACACAAATTGTGAATCTAATTGAATTCTAGTCGGCTAATTTTTATTTCTAACTGCGTAACTCGAAATTCGGTGAACAGAATTAGAATTGCAACGACTCATAAAACCTCCTTCAGTCGAAATGACACAACGGTTTATGTCAGTATGTTGCTCGCATATTCCTGCAATAGCTATCACAGAAATAATTGTGTAATAATAACTATTTAGGGTGTAAATAACGCGAAATTCACAAGCATAAATTTCATCCTCGGCCATTGTTGAGCCAGTGGTGCATTCGATTGGAACCCCATTCGCCGATTCGGCAAACGCAACAGTCTGTTCTCTAGAAAATATAGCGGCCCTGCACTACTTTTAACCAAAACATTACAACGCCCGTTCGTAAAAACCAACGAACGTGTGTCCAAATGGAGCAACCTGAGTATCTGCCAGACTACCCATGGTTTTCTGGGGTTCTGGTGACACATATAGATTATAGAAAGTCTTTACTCGAAACTCCCACTGTGCCTTCTCTGTGAACGATCCAGTGTCTAGTAATTCTAGAAGGAAGTGTATCAGATCATATTTGTATAGTACAAGCAATATATGTCAGACACAAAACCGGAAGCCAGTCTATCGAGCAACAGATGCTTCACTAGGGAAATACTTACGCGGACTGTGTATTAAGTTTTCGAGGAAGCACATGTGCAGTTAGCGAATATTTATATATATCGGTAAGAGTCCAAGAAAACCAAGGGCAACCTTTGTCATAGTCCGGGATGGAACAGCCTGTGTGTTTTAACGGAGGTTCTGTGTCCTCTTTCCAATGTGCATAAAACAAATATGTTGTGTGTGGATAATATATCGCACAAATACAGAGCACACGGGAGAACGACGGATGAGATAAAATTTGTCATGGTTATCGGAGAACAAGATTTTGTTGTACGTTGTCCAACAAGCGCAAAGTATGTTCGTCTCATCTTGTCCCCCCCCCCCCCCCATTCAATCGACACGGACCACGTCGCACTTAAATTGTCCTTGAAGAATACCTAGATGAGTACACTCTTGCATTCGGATATCACATCGTTGGCAAGCGTCCAGGGCCGATTTGCGGAGTCATGTCCTGTAGAGCTGTTTAGAACTGATTGAGAATTGTGACTTAATTTTGTATTGTTTATATTAACTGATCAATGGGGCAATGAAATAAGAAATTCTTTGGGTCCTAGGCCCTTCCGATCCCTCAAAAGTTTGACTTTACAGGAAGCGGTATAACATTTTCACAAAAAAATCACAATTGGGATTCTAGTCACATTTCAACAAGGAATGAGCAGAACTGTGTTATGTAAGTGAGACATACCATTACCCGTGAATATTCCAAGTCATTGGAACCAAAATTGTTACTTTGGATCAAAATGGCCACCAAAATGGCCGCCAAAATATGTAAAATTGTAAATATTGTAAATATATTGCCCCAGCGTTCACTGCAATCGCTTACAATCTGTGGTTGATGAAGTAAATTGGCTATTCTGCTTTATATCCATTGAAAACTAACATGTCTGATTCACCTTGGTTAAGTTTTAGTATTGTAACCACTGACATTACCAGAAATATTGGATTTTACTCTCACACACTTGACATAAATATCGGCAAAAATTCACTTTTCATGTTTTGATCATTTTTATTAAAAGTAAACTGTAACTAACTTTGATATGAACGGTGTTTATCGTTTTGGTCTAATGTAAATGTGTCACACTAAGGTCATTATAGAGCAAATTACTCAAGATGACTTCCAAAATGGCAACCAACTTGGGTAAAAAGTTCATTGTTCACATATATCCGGAACATTATTGTCTGCTGTTCCGAAAAGTTAGCAAATTGTAACTTACTTGGTTATTATGCATGTTAGGTAATCAACGGACAACTATATATTATTGGCTGTCCCGGTTCCTTGTGGGGCATGACAAATTCATTTTAAAGTTGCTTATGGAATTTTGCCGAAAACCTCTTTTGGGATTCTGGCCACTTTGAATCTTTGGAACGGAACTAAGATGAACCATAATCTGTGGTGACTATTCTGGCTATTTTGACTCATTAGGACAAAATTGATCACCTCGATACAAGAGGGAGGTCAATATGGTAGTCCGCGAGTTACTGCATGGTCATAGGTGGGGTGAATAGGTATAGGTTATTTTATGATCATGAATGATGTGAACAGATATACAAGGAATGTCTATATGATCGTAAGTGGGATGTCCATTGTGAGATGTATATGTATACAAGTAGTGGCCGTATGGTAATGTGTGATCTGAATATGTTTACATGGAGTGACTGTATTGTTGTATGGTTATGTGTGGATGTACGTGTAACACGATGTGGCTGTACGGACAATGATATTGTGTGCGGATATAACGGGAGTAGCTACAATGTCATATATGTGTTGTTTATGTATATATGGAGTGACTATGGTCATGGGTGGGATGTATATGTGTATATTTGGTGGCTGTATTGCCACATGTGGGTGACCATGTGTACATCTGGTGCCTATGTGATCATGGGTTGGGTATATGGATAAATAGGGAGTGGTTGGATGAATATGTGTAATGTGTATAGGTGTACATGGACTGACAGCACGGTCGTGAATATGCATGCCTGAGTATATCTGGGTGGTCGTTGGCGAGCGTGTAGGTATATAGTGAGTACCGTGGTGGTAATGGGTGGGATGTATATTTATATATGTCGTGGATGTATATTGTCATCGATGGATGTATATAGGTATACAGGGAGTAACTGTATGATCATGGATGGCGTGTATGAGTACACATCGAGTGACTGAATTGTCATGTGTGGGGTGTATATAAAAGTCTGGAATGTATAATTGATCATGTGTGAGAAGTATTGGTACACCTGGAAGGACTTTATTGTCATTGGTGATGTGTATATGTACACCTGGAGTGACTCTATGGGCATGTTTGTGTTGCATGTGTATATATCGAGTGGCTATATGACCATGGGTATGGTGAATAGGTATACAGGGAGTGACTGTGTGGCAATTAATGAAATGAATAGGTGTACAAGGAGTGACGTGTTATCACCAATGTGGTGAATATGTATACACGGAGTGAAATGGGTCAGGTGTAGGAGTATACCTGGTGTACATGTATGGTGACTCATTGTCATATGTTATGTGCACGGGTATACGCCAAGTGATTGTATGGTCATTGGGCGAGGGGTATATATGTATAGCACGTGTTACTATATGACCATTGCTGAGGTGCATATGTATACCTGGAGTCACTCTATGGTTTTATGCGTGGGGTGTATATGCTTATCTTGAGTGGCTATTTCGCAATTGGCGTGGCGAGTAGATATGCAGGGATTGACTGTATGACCAATGGTGATGTGAATATGTGTACCTGTAGTGACTGTATGATCATGAATGTGGTGAATACAGGGAGTGGCTATACGGCCATGGGTCAGGTGTAACAGTTTACATGGTGTACATGTATGTTGACCCATGACTGTGTGGGGTGTATGGGTATAGGCAAGTGGGGTTATATGACCATTGGTGAGGTGCATATGTATACATGGAGCGATGCAATGGTCATGGGTGGGGTGTATATGTATACCTTGAGTGGCTATTTGGCCATGGGTGTGGAACATAGGTACACATGGATTGACTTTATGGCCAATGGTGAGGTCAATAGGTATACAATGATTGACTGTGTGATCATGAATGTGGTGAATATGTATATACATATAGTGACGATACGGTCATTGGTCAGTTGTAGGAGGTATACCTGGTGTGCATGCATTAAATTGTTATTGACAGATGTATGGTCATGTGTGGTGTGCAGGGATATACACAAGTATGGCTGTGTGGTTATGGGTGAGGTGTATGTTTATAAAGCGAGCGACTATATTGTCATATGTGTGTTGTTTATTTGTATTTGGAGTGACTGTATGGCCCTGGTGGGTTGTACGTGTGTACATTGGGTGGCTATCGCTTTCCACAATAACTCAATGATATGTTACTTGATATAGAGATCACACCAGAGAGTCCTCCTTGGTGGCATGTATGCACGGTGGAGGAAATGTTAAACGATTTTCCTGACAATAATTTATAAATGTTTATGCTAATGGGCAAGAGTAGCCACATATTATGGTCGGATGGTCCCTCTCAGTTCCGTTTCAAAGTTCTGCCCATTTATTTTCAAAAACTTGACGAGAATCCCAAAAGACGTTTTCGGCATGTACACTGCACATTTTAAAATTAAATGATCGTTCCTCATAATGTACAGTGCCAACCAGAATATAAAATGTAGTTGTCAGTCGATTAACTAACGTGCATAATAACAAAGTTAGTCACACTTTGCTACCTTTTCGGAACAGCAGATAATTATGTTCCGGATATATGTGAAAATCAACTTTTTACCCAATTTAGTTGCCAGTTTGGAAGCCACCTTGAGTAATTTGGTCATTAAACACCTTATTGTGACACATTTAAGATAGATAAAAACAACAAACTCCTCCCATGCCAAAGATAGTTACAGTTTACTTGCAAAAAATGGTTCAAACATGAGAAGAGATTTTTTGCCGATATGTATGTCACGTTTGTGAGAGTGAAATCCAATATTTCTGGTAATGTCTTTGTTACAATAGTTAGTTAGTATTCAATGTATAGAAGGCAGAATAGCCAATTTCATTCATCAACCACAAATTGTAAGCGATTCCAGGACACACTGGGGCAATATCTACCATTTTCCATATTTTGGCGGCCATTTTGGTGGCCATTTTGATCCAAAGTAACAACTTTTGTTCCTATGAATTGGAGTATCCATGTATAATGGTATTCCTCACTTACATTCCACAGTTGTGCTCATTCTTTGTTGAAATTTGAACAGAAACACAATTGTGATTTCTTGGTGAAATTTTATACCGCATTCTGTAAAAATCAAACTTTTGAGGGAACGGAGGGGGTTAGGACCCCGATAATTGTTTTTTTCATTACCCCAATGATTAGTTAATATAAAACTATAAAAAATAAGGTCACAATCCTCAACCAGTTCCAAACAGCAGAAACTGATCAAGAAGATATGAGTGAAAAATAGTCATATTTTCTACTTCCGGTGGCCATTTTGGCGGCCATTTTGAATATATGAAATTTATTTATACTTCTCAATAAGGACTACTCAACTATCAATAGAATAACATATCGCACGACTTAATATCTCATAAACTGCCCGAGTGATTGCGAATTAAAATTTATCAAGTCAGATATTCAATTTTGGCGGCCATCTTGGATTCAATGGCCTCGAAACATGTGAACATTGACTACCTATATGCATCCATGTGCTCGTGGAATGTTATAGAAAACTGCCCTGGTCTATATTCTCGTGGAAAATAATGAAAACATCGGTATTGTTCATAGTTTAATCACGTTATGCATGCGTAAGTTCACACACTGTACTTTTTCAGATATATCTTCAAAATAAACGAAAAATCATATCATCGGTGTCACATTAAGAAAAATATCGAGTCAGGTGCCCATGTGACGCTATCTACGCAGACACTTGTTATATTCAGTTCGAATGAAACTGAGTTTGAGAAGATACATACAGTTTTAGTATTAATTTTGAGAGAAATATTTCCCCTACCCCCAATAAGGATTTTATCGCAAAAAATCACAGTAGTTTTATAAAAATCGCTATAAAATGAAAAAGCCCCCACGCCCGAGTGGCAAACAAGCAGCAAAATGTGTGAAATACATCCCTCTATCGGAAAAACACAGTCGGCTAAAATCCGCACAGGGGGGGGGGGGTGGCCATATGGTAGCTCAAGGTCTAGGGACTCGTTGAACACGACTACTTGGCTTTTCGTCGTCGAAAAATTTAATGGCCATTTCACACTGTATTTATGGTCTACGTCGAGTATTTCGGCGAGTCCGTTTTTACTCATGGCGATTAGTTCGATGTCGTACGTCAGCAGTCGTAGGACAAGCGCATTGTATGCCTTGTATGGATTTACCCTGATTGAGCCCCTATCCGGTTTACATTTTTTAAAACAAATTACATATTTAACAAAGTGGCACAATAAAACGCGGTATTACCATGGTAGTATTATGGTAGTACCATGGCGCTTCCGCGGTAAAAATTTACCGACCATGAAATAGAGTGACATTACCATGTTATATAGTTGTATTACCATGGTATACCAGGGAAATACCATGGTATTTTTCCACAAGGTTTATGTTAACGGAATATACAGTTCAATTTGGAATCCCATGATTTTCACAGTATTTGATTTTTGTTCTAATCCCACCCACCTTTTTATGGGTACAACGACGTTTTAAACGACAGATATGCAGACGGACATTCAAAATATATTTTGTATTTATACTGTTGACGTTCAGATATCGTGAAAAATAAAAATTAAAGTGATCCATCATATTAAAAACAACGACATAAATTATTTATCACGCTTGGTCGCGCTTGCTCCTCCTCTCCAGCCCACACTCGTTTAAGTGAAAATCGACATGAGCAATAGAGGCTTTGTGTCAAGTTTACGACGTATTAACGTGCACAACCCAACTATAATATACACAATAGAAACATTAAACGCCATATAGGTGAATTATAATTGCGGATTATAAAATTGTTCAGCGATATAATGAAATCATTGGTGGCATATATAAACCGATAATGATTTGCACACTATATTTGCACTGCCGGGAGTGCACGTGTGAGATATTTACCTCCCTTTACATACACTGTGTGGTATTTACATGTCACCATGCGACCAACGTGATATAACTCGCATTCCATTGGAGTGGTCCACCGTCGATCGATAGTTTGACTAACTATTCACTTCATTCATAACTTTTTATGGTGTCTACTGCATGTCGGATTATATGGTTGTTATTGTGTTGTGTGTGGATATATAGGATATGACTGGCAGATATTGTGTGTTTTTCGAAAAATATATCGTAGAAAACAAGTCAACCTGATTTACAAGTTAGTATATATTATTGTAGTGAATATATTACATAATTATATATAGTAAGTACATGTAGTATATTTAGCAAAATAGTCACAGATATAATAGGCCTATACTCACAGGATTTGATTAAAATTTATAAAAATATGTTTGGCGTATATAATATTATATACTTATATTTAGTCTTCAAACTGTATTTAAAGATCACAGGCCTTCCAAATAGTGAGTGATAAATAATTAAAATAATTTTTGTATTAATATTTACATATAAGAAGACACAGGTATGCATCAAGCAGCCATTTTCCTCTCCATGATACTGGCAACTGGTCATTTTACAGTGTACAATTCCTCTGTCCATTTCAACACTTAAAAGGAAATAGCTAACTGACCACAGGAAGTGGTCACTGGTCATGACAACTGTCAACAATTTTAAATTCTTTGTTGATACAACTGGCCAGTACATTGTGTCCACTCACCACTTCCTGTCAACAATGGGAAGTGTTGAAATGGACAGAGGACTTGTACACTGTAAAATGACCAGTTGCCAGTATCATGGAGAGGAAAATGGCTGCTTGATGCATACCTGTGTCTTCTTATATGTAAATATTAATAAAATAAAATATTTTAATTAGTATCACTCACTGATTGGAAGGCCTGTGTTAAAGATGTACTATATACATGTATTGTTTGTCGCTGATGTTATCAACATACACATGTTGGTCGACTTCTATAACATCACAGCACGCTCTTTATAATTTTGTTTTTGACAGAATGATGTTTTAATTTACATATACCTTGTTCATTTCGATGTCCAGCATATGGAATAAATGACGAAGTAAAAACCGATTGACCGAGATCAAAGATTCTGTCCCATACGTCAATATATTATACTCTTCGGTGCATTAACACTTCCTTTACTTAAAGGGGTACAGTGCTCAAATGTTGTTGTTGGTTTCTATAGTCTCTGCTTTGTAGAATAAGGTATCCAGATTTACATGATCTGAAAGTCTGTTGACTACGAAGTAATGTTCCGGATGGAAGATTAGCCGGAATGCGAAAATATAACTCTCTTCGTCGAGTAATTTCGGTACAGTTTTCAAACAAATTGATCAAATAAATGTTATATTATATGTCATGTATATGCATACTAGTCGCAGATACTCATCTAAGTTATTGTATACTCGCTGGTCAGTGAGTAGCTTGAGTTCACGTCCCCTATCAACATATTTTTACACGATCATGTATGCCATGTGATGCCCAATCCACTTTCTGTCAATTAATTTGATTATGTCGTGTACATCGAAATTCGTAAGATAACCTGTTAACCTGAACGTTTACAGAAGACATCTTCGACTCAAATTATTTTTATATAACGAAAAAGGATAAACAAAGAGGGGGCTTTTAAAAAAGGTCCACTCTATAGCTACCAAATACCATAATTTGTCGCCATCAAAGTCGCGTATACCATGCAAGGTTTAATTTGAACCCCTAAACCATTTAGATGGGGTGTGAATCCTGAATATACACCGCGAGATATGAATCCCAAGTACCGCCTAAAATTGCCTGAATTATACCTACCAAAAGGAGGGCGGGGTGGCATCCCATTTGTTCAGTGGTCATTGGCCAGAAATGAGTTGAAAAATATTTGCCAATTTCCTTGCGCTTTCCTTCATGATAATTTCTCACTGATGCTGAACAATACAATTTCTCGTTCTTATAAATGTATACATGTTTTCTGTGTCAATAATTTCCTGAACCAAAAGTCACTTCCCTTTTATAGCTACATGAACGTGGCGACAATGGATGTCTCGTCCGTCCTCACCTTTGGTCAAAAGTTAGATTTTTCCGACCAAAAATACGTTAATATCGTTGTGATGGCTTGATGATTCAATAAGTATTTATAATGAGATGTGTTATTTTTCCGACCAAAAGCGTCATGTATATATGAAAATTCCAACAGTTCGAAAAGTTGAGCCACCAGTTGCAAAATTCCAACCCAAAGTGGGAGCGCTGATGAAATTCCCTAAACTTGGAATTGTATTCTAATTCAAAGGGGTGAAGTTGGAAATTCTAAGATAAACACGCCCCAAAGTAGACCCTCTATGGATACGTCCGTCGATATACATGTATGACTTACAATTATATCTTCTCTCGTTATAGACCTGAGATCGATTGCCAGTATTCCACTTCCATCCGCTCAATTTATGACTTTCATCACGAGATTTCATATTTGAAACTGAACTATGACACCGTGACTTTATAGAAAGCTGATGGAAGCGGAAACCTCCACCAAGAACCCTGGTAGAAGTTGAAGACTGTATCGAATATTCCTGACATCATGTTGGTTGAGACCAAGTTACGTTATCGGTAACTTCTTACTGAACAGGTGCATTCATCGATAACCTGTGGTTATTTTCTTATTAACAATGGGATGTAACTCCACAAAAGTTCTCCCAGCGTCCGACATATCCGAACCAGAGGACAATGGCGGAAAAACTCGACATAAGCCGAGCCAAAATGGTCACGTTAAAAACAAGAAAGCGAAAACGGACAAGAACGCAAATAAGATAGTCGAACCCAAAGACGGTATGTATAAAAAACAAGATCTTCTCCTCTTATTTCGTTGACATCGTTGAATGCCATGTTCGTTTCTCCTCTACATGCATGTCGTCCACACATTCTCAATGGAGTCATTTCGCACAAGGAACAACTATATGCTGATAAGAATTACGAATATTGTACTATACGTCACTAGAATTTGTGTCATTACTGCAGTTGTCGTTTTGACAGATCCGTAGTTATACACGATAGGGGCAATGTTGTAAGTTGAATAACATGTGCTCACATCCCTTTTGAACACTTCATATCATATTTCAGACTCTATTTGTTAAAGTATATAATGTATTCACGTAAACAGGGTTCACATAAAATATGTTCAAACAAACAGAGTTATATATGATAACTGTTTCGAGAAGCCAAGTATGGACAAGCGAGCTTTGCATGCAATCATCGAAGCACTGACTATGAACTGATAATAACATAATTAAGTATAGAATACTTAAACATACAGAACCGTATATCACCCTACCGCGAGTGGCAAGAAGTTTGAACGGCACTATTTTCTCCCAATGGACTAGAGTCGTCAATTCTACGAAAAGATGTTTGGACCGTCCGAAACATTTAAAGGTACTCAATCCGATAAAACTCCCCTCAATTACTATTTCAATGGCTTCGGGGGTCAAAATTATTTGATTCGAGTCGAGGAAGTCACCCATCAAAGCTCAGATTTGTTAGATATCGATTTTAGAAATCTATTATTTTTCATTATCGGGAATACTTTCTGGCCCAGAACTCAGTCAAAATTGCGTTATTATTACCACTTGATTTTAGAGTTATCCATCCTTGTCTGTTTGAATAGATTTTGTTGTACACATCCCGAGCAGATTACGGCAGTTGAAGGCAATTACTAGTACTCATCTCGAGTAAATAACAAATTTCAAAAATCAATATCTAATAACTCTGAGCTTTGTTTGATGGGTTCTTCGACTCCAATCAAATATTTTTTACCCCCAAAGCCAAATAAATAGTAATATAAGACCCTCTGATCGGATTGTTGTTGTTGGAATCTGTTGAGATGGGGACCCTCTGTTCAGATTGAGTACCTTTAATAATACTATATTTATATATAGCTATTCATTATTCTTATCAGTAGTAGTTCATGGGTGCATTCGAATTCAAGTCTTCTATGTTTACGAACAGTAGACCACCAGGACACGGCCTGCGAACAGTAGACCACAAAACATGGCCTGCGAACATGCGTGTTCTTAGTGATTCGAACACCCGATAACAGACCTGCCAGAGAAAATCAATTCAAGAACATGTTCGCGGGTTTGAATTCCCACTCCCCGCAATTCAGGTAGGAAGAAACTTAGACCCGAGAAAAAGACATGTCAGTGTTCCCGTTCTACAATTACATGTAGTCTATGGTATATTGGTAACCGGTCTTTC
This sequence comes from Siphonodentalium dalli, assembly GCA_032622095.1. Classification (NCBI taxonomy): domain Eukaryota; kingdom Metazoa; phylum Mollusca; class Scaphopoda; order Gadilida; family Siphonodentaliidae; genus Siphonodentalium; species Siphonodentalium dalli. The sequence goes on from CP136066.1 coordinate 149,970,926, forward strand.
GCGAACATAGAATAATACGGATTGGAATACACCCAATTATGAGAAAGGTGTCCATATCGATGTGACTTTTTTTTAAATCCTTCTTTCATTTTACTCTTTTCATAATTCGACCTAATAGTAGTCGCACGCGTGTGGTCGATTTTTTTTGTTTCGGGTGCATGTCCCCCGGATGAAATGTTTCCGACAATCGGGGGGTTTGATTGACTTTTCCAATAGCGCTAATTTATAAATCTCAAGGTGCCAGTCAGAAAATTCTGATCCAAGTTATATACCCATGTCTCATAAGATCTGCTCAATCGCATGTGAATATTTTACAGTACCGAAGCCCGTTGCATTTAATGTGGACATGGAGGGAGGGAACGCAGAGAGCCTGATCAGAAAGCATCCACCAAGACTTCAGTCGGTAAGTGCCTATGTTCACACTACTCCATTTGATTCTGCTGTGGCATATAGATGCACAAAAACATTGAGTAAAACATGTGAAGGAAGTAGGTTGGGGATGAGTTTTTTCTTTTACAATCGGATGGCGGAAATGTCGTCGATCATTCATAGCCTAAGCTCTTTGCTGTCAAGCTGATGGAGCAGTTTCTGTGTTTTCATGTTGATCTTTAAAGGTACGGTTGGCCTTGGCGGTGGGTATCCTGTGAAAATATTTTCACCCGTCAAAAACCGCCACAAACAGAAAGAACATCAAAATGTAGACAGACTTTGTCCGTATACAAATAAGAAATATCGCATCAACAGTATGTTATTGTCAAATGTTTGACCATTGTTATGTAAACAAAAGCATAAAAAGTAACTTTTCTGGTGTTTGTTTATATTATGATGGTAAACATAAAGAGCGTTCTTTGTTGGTGAATTCCTGATATGGAACTAATAAAGAGCGTTTATGCCATTTGTGTGTGATTAGCCAGTAGCATTGTGCGGTCTTCTGTAACACAATCAGGCTCTTGCTTAGGTAAAATATAGTAGGTCTTTATGATAACATGCTGTTTACGTGATGGTCATGGTATATATGAACGAAACTGTATGCCTTTTTTTCTGTTTTTCTGTTTACGGTGATTAGAACAAATATGAATATTTTCGACAACTAAGGCCTCACGTGCCTTTAAGAAGCAGAGTAATCGCTTAGCATAGTTGTTCTCTTCATGCATGCTCCTGTGCCTTGACCCTAGTCCAACTATCGTTTCCCTTATACGACATTTTGAGGAAGAGTACATAACAGTACACAACTCCAAATTCAGGCTTGATAATACGGTGCCGGGAATTAGCAAAATGAAGACCCCCAGAGGGTGAGTTTAGTGACTCTATACCCCGCACAGCGGGCTAGCATCACTAAATTCACCATCTTGTGACCTCATTCTGCTTAGGCCTCATCTGCTGTGGGAGACCTAGACACAGATTTTAAGTTCCCAGATGGTGAATGTACATCCATTGGGAACCAACGAGTATGCAATGTGATGTCTGCCAATTTGGGGATATATACAGTAATGTCCTAAGTAATCGACCCCTTAACCACATCATAATTATGGGTAACTTTTCAGGATTTAGTCATATTTCCGACTAAATCCTGAAAAGTTACCCACAATTATGCTGTGGTTAAGGGTCGATTACTTAGGGCATTACTGTATAAACTAAACTAAAACAAAAAAGAAACTTTCTAACGAAACTAAAACAAACTTGTCAATTAGATATAATAACGATTCTCTCCAGAGAAGACGAGGTCTAAGAATATTAAGGTCCCCAGAAGGTGAATTTAGTGATACTAGCCTGCTGTACCCCCTGTTGACCACATTCTGAATATGGTCGACATCATATTGTCAGGCCAGTTTGTAATATCTTATTAGAGATGTTTCGTAAAATCAGAGTTGGCAGTTACAATTAAGGAGATAGAGAGTGAAAGTAACACTGATGCAAGCATGGCGAAATGTTGACGAACTACCTAGTTTAGTGCATATTGCCCATATGGCTCCCGTAGTTATTTAATCTTTAGTGAGTAATTTATAGGAGTTGCACTTTAAATCTTTCAGTGCCAAGTCCGATTTTTTTATCAACCCATATTTCCTTGATCATTTTTCAAATTTATTGATTATAACAATGTGATACATTGATGGAAAGAGCTCTAAGAGCAAGAAAATATGGGTTGATACAAAAATCGGACTTGGCACTGAAAGGGTTAACCACGCACACGTAGACGTTCACTGACACTGGATAGAAGCGATAGCATAATTATATCGATTTTAATATTTCGGTTTGGTCCCATGCAGTCTGTTGGTAACCTAGAACTTCAACCATTGCGTGCACATAATTATGTGGATCTTGCATGGATGTACAATATACCATACCGCATTTACGAAACATATTTTAAAGGAGCGATACAATGTAAGCTCAACACTTTTACATACATGCACTTAAAACGGAATGTACGTATTTGAAGTTCAAAAGGACTTTGGCGGCGTTTTTGCTCTGATTAGCTCTTTTGCTTATACAATGCATTATTCAGGTGACAATTGGCCCTTAACCCGAGAATGAATGGAGAGCAAATCAATTGCCTATTAGACCAAACACTTCCGACCTAGATTGCCTGGAAATCTTCTTAATTAGTAATGAACAGTACAAATCCGATCGATGACACATGAGGATTATAATGTTTGCATGCCTATATATATATAATGTATGCACTAAACTGGATTGTCCTATTGTGCATGTGGATATAATCTGTTAACACTTTCACGACTGTAGCTCCTGAAATGTTGCGAAACTGTGCCAATGCATTCTCTTATATCTCCCATTGGGAGCCTCGCATATATAAGAGAATACATTGGCCTAACGATATTTACATTGACCTTGTAAGCCAACATGTGTATGCTCTTATATATATATATTTGCGATGCTCCTTATGGGAGACATGCATATATCAGAGAATGCACTGGCACAAAAATTTTAATGCTGATCCAGAGCACTCCCGTCAATTAGTTGAATATAACGTGACTGCCAATTATGGGGTGAAGGTCGAGTATAGCTCTTGCGACATTACCACTCTACCCTCGGAGTCATGGGTTATCTCTCTTTAATATTCAGCAGTACCTATAGTTCAGAAAAGTTGTCCATTTTATTTTTATTTATAAACGCAAATCTGTGGCTTCATATAATTTGAATTTATAGCTACAGGAGGAATTCCGATTTCTGCAAAGGTGAACAAATTTGTCACTTCAGCCCATCTTAACCCTGTTACCATATGTAGTCTGGTCTGAAAGGATGGCACAGAGCAGCTTAATTATCTTTTATTTTCTCGGATGAGCTGTATGTTTACGATGTATTGCTAAGTAAACGTTCATTAAAACTATTTGTCTCATCCTTCGACAATACAAACAGATTACGTTGTCAACTGAGTTGACTATTAGTCGAAAATTAGTTATTGTATTCCTGTTGATTATTTATAGATCTATGTTCATCTCATACGTTTAGCAAACAACCGAAGTCCTGAAATATTATATTTGAACTAAACAGATCGAAAGTACAAATACTACATAGACATGAGATATAATATAAATGTTCAAATCAGGATCGGACAAGCTTTAGAGCTTTTGTTAAGTGCCATCCTTATGTTCCTCTATCCTATCCGAAGTCTGTTAGTTGAACTTAGTAACTTGACTTCAACATGTCAGTTATCAAAGGGTTGGCCGCAATTGTTCTGGCCATGCAGTTGAACGCGATGTGGATTTTTTCAGATCTCATTACGTAATGCACATTTATGAGATCCATTTTAAGAGAACAAACGCTGGTTTCATCTCCATGTTGGCTTATAAGTATTTAATATGTGTTTGATAGTGCTCCAGGGACCGTTCATCTATTGGTTTGTGGTGTTTGTCTGGACACTGGGACAGTGTTTGGTACCGACAGTATGGTCATTAACATTGTAATTGTTAGCATTCTTTGGAGAGGAATGCTTGTGCACATATCTGGTTAGCTGGTCCCGATGTTATGATCCTGTGATGATGGGTCCCACTGATTTAGCTCTTGGATATTTATAAAAATAGTGATACATAAAAATTGCTATGTTGTTGTTGAGGATATTCCTCCCTTTTATTATATGAGGATCACCCCAAATGTGGGTTAGAATAAATACTAAACCAGAGTTGTATACAGATAATATGGGGTTAAAATATGTAAGTAAAAGTTATGTGAGATTTTATTTAAGTTGTGTGTTAAGAGACTCTGTGGGGAATATATACAAATGGCGATTCATAGCTTTCAGTAACTTGTACAGCTTCAGTGGTTAACATATCTGGATGTAATAAATTTGAGTTAAGGATTTCTTTGGTATTGGCACATTGTCTATAGTTTTAGTGACTGCAGTCTTACTTCCCAGTTCTAGTTTACTTCAAATCAATCTACATAGACTAAACGGCTTCTAATAATAAAATAATAAAACAAACCGTGCTGACCACAATTCAAATCAAAATGTCAATATCAGACATGTGTGCTAAAATTGAACAGCAATTAATGTTACGCCTTATAAGTCGTGTCACTGAGTCGCGGCCATATTGGATCCACCCAGCCATGTTTCGTGGTTTTAGTGCTACATGTCAAAGTTCTGGAGTATCATTCCATATATGGAGCTTTTGATATTCATGAATTATATATATGGAATGCTACTCTAGAACTTTGACATGTAGAACTAAAACCATGGAGCGGGGTTGGATGGATCCAATATGGCCGCGACTCAGGGACAAAGCTTATTTACAAGCCCCTGTGATAGATAGATTAATAGATAGATAATTTACAAAATGCCCAATAAACCTATACCATGAAATAAATAATATAAACTGGAATACAACCTGAATGATAATATAAAACACCCAAATGACAATAACTGCAGGTACTTTGCCTGGGATAGACTTAGCATGTGATCTCTTGATCTTCCATTTTAACCGTTTTGTTTCTCGTTTACTAGCGGCTTTCACTGGATAACATGCAGAAACCAACGGTCACGTCTGATATACTAGCGGAGAAAATGAAGCTTGCAGACGAGAAAAGAAATCAGGTTAGTCTTTGAAGTATTTAAATGACAAACGACATATATAGCAGTCCTGTAGAGTATATGATGTAAGTCTCTATGTCCGATTTTGGGCAACAGTAGATCATGCCATGAATCTCTACTCTGGCTAACACACGTAGAAATCATATTCCACCAGTACAAAACCCTGGAACGTTTTGAAGCTTTGACAGGGAACCTTATAAAGTCGAAAAAATAACACAGGGAATATATTTCATAGTTAGTATCTGTTCCTAATTAATAATATTCTTCGCTGCAGGTGAAGATTCCAACTCGAAATTGCATGATTTTTTGAGATTTTTGTGAGCCAATTTCGAAATAAACATTGAATTAATTACACAGGAGAAATTTCATAATTGTAAGTGACGCAAAGCAAAATCTCTCACAAAGTCACTTAAATCGTGAAATTTCGAGTTGAGACCTTCGCCTGCAGTGAATTACATTATTAAGGAACAGATAACAACTCAGAGATATATTCCTCGCGATATTTTTACGACTTTACAAGGTTCCCTGTCAAAATTTCAAAAAGTTCCCAGGTTTGGTACTGGTGGAATATGATCTCTGCGGGCGTTAGCCATAGTAGAGATTCATGGCATGATCTAGGGCAACAGGCGGGATCTCGAACGCTTTTCCTGAATATACGTTGAACAACCACGTACAATTTAACTTCCAAAAAGAAAACTGGGTACCATGCATGGTGTGTAATGGCCATGTAGGGTATTGGTATAGCTGAGTTGGTCATTGTCGCATGGCTTCGTGCAAAAGACACCCATGATCTCATAAACGTGCAAAAAGACACCTAGGATATCCCACATATGCATAAAAATGTCACCCACCATAAAGTATCATTTAAAAAATCGATTTTAAAGACACGGTTGGCCTTGGCGGTGGGTATCCTGTGAAAATATCTCCACCCGTCAAAACCCACCACAAACAGAAAGAACATCAAAATGTAGATAGACTTTGTCCGTATACAAATAAGAAATATCGCATAAACAGTATGTTATGGTCATTTGTTTGACCATTGTTATGTAAACAAAGGCATAAAAAGTTACTTTTCTGGTGTTTGTTTATATTATGATGGTAAACATAAAGAGCGTTCTTTGTTGGTGAATACCTGATATGGAACTAATAAAGAGCGTTTATGACATTTGTGCGTGATTAGCCAGTAGCATTGTGCTGTCTTCTGTAACACAAGCAGGCTCTTGCTTAGGTAAAATATAGTAGGTCTTTGTGATAACATGCTGTTTACGCGATGGTCATGGTATATATGAACGGAACTGTATGCGTTTTAATGTTTTTCTGTTTACGGTGTTTGGAACAAATATGAATATTTTCGACAATTAAGGCCGCACGTGCCTTTAACTGTTTCTTAATATTACAATAATTATTTGTTTGTGATTGTCATGAAATTTTAACAGGATTTGATGGGCATTCCACCCGCGTTGAGCTTGAATGTCGCAGACAAACTAGACTTAGGATAGGATAGGATATTTTATTTCAATACACACATATTAATGCATGATACATTTGTTAAATATTACATTGTATATTCGAGGGGGTGGCATAGTCAGGCTAGACATTGAGATGCGCGGTCACTTTTTGCACATTTGGGAGATCCTGGGTGCATTTCCTTTTGTTTTGCACGTTTGATATATCCTGGGTGTATTTTTGAACAAAACCATGCGACAATGGCCAATTAAATAATCATTGATGAGTATAGTCCCCCAAGGAAATGTTCGGATAATAAGTTCAACAAACGAACATAGGTTGTTTGTTGAATGTATTATCTGAACATTTCCCACCAAAGAATATGAACACTTGTATTATCTTTTCATCATACTGTATTCTGCTCATTTTTCCTGCACCCCTCCAAATGAATAATATACCATTCCAATGCTTACTTTAATAACTGGGTGGGAGAATCCATTTAGTATAGTACGGGTTAGTGCGGTGACATATTATGGGATGGAGACGGCCGAATAAATTCGATCTCGACCGCTATCTCTATCTTCCTCCCACTCGGTCTCCGATTGACCGACATGCCAATCACGAGCAATGCATATAGCCAATCGAATGTATGTGGAGTATATTATATAGATAATGAATGGCTTGGAGTTGACTATGCCAAAATTGAGCCGCAGGCGAGTGGACTATTCCTCACCGAGGACCACTATTTTGGCATAGTCAACGACAAGACATTCATTATTTATTATATTATATCGAACATTGGTGCCAATTCTCACACAATTTCTGTGTCTGATTTTGTCACATTTTTATTTACCGTGAATTTTGGAAATCGGTCTCAGATCTTACAATTTACGGCAATCTTTTGACAATGACAGGGGAGCATAACTATGTTAGTAGTTACATCTAACACATCTCTTCATGGTTCATGCATTTATTTATATAAATACGTCAGTAGCAAAGACATTTTGGTGAAATGTTAGAAGTTAACTTACTTCGCTTCGATTAAAACGGAAATGGAAGTTATAAATAACTTCCGCTGGCATTACAAAATTAGGACTGGCCGCTTACCAACCAAACGGACAAACTATTAAATACATTGGCTAGCTATGATCGGACTTTTGTAAGATCATTACAATTCACCAATAAATATACTGATATGCCTATATTGCAACAAGTATCGTGCACGGTATAGTTTAATGTTGGCCGTATCTTCAGGCGGCAAACCGATTTCGCGAAATGAGTTTGTTACTATAAATACAAAAAGAATAGTAGTCATGTAGGAATCCTACTGGGGTACTATCGTAAAATAGTATAGCAGTGTGCAGCCAATCAGAAAACGAGAAAGTCACGTGAGATATAATATATATATATCTTTCAGCAATTGAACAAAAAGAGGCGAGCGTCGGTTAAGACTTCCAAGAGACGAAAGGAGCTGATGAGGGCGAAGGAGTTCGAGAAACAACAACAAGAAGATGAAATAGACAAGGTACTGTACTTAGTACGCCAATATTTGATTCGAGTGAAAAATAGAACTCAGCTAGCTAGACATGGTATACTGACAAATGGTGCGTGAATTAAGATGGCCATCACTAAAATAACGAGATCTAGACAGTGTGAAATGGTATACGCGTCAAGCAGAAAGATTCTGTAATTTTGTCATTCCGCGCTCCGCGTGTATAATGTTTCGCTGTTTCATGGCATGCAGTGGGCGCATGGGCGTTTTATTTATAGAATGGGAATTTTTTGACGGATTAAAAGTCGAACTGCGACCCGGAGGCCGAGTCCGGCAAAAGTTGTAGTTGGGAATTTCAATTTAAATTGTTATTCGGATGCCAAGAAGTCTTAAGGCGATTAATTATATGAGTTGGTCATTCGTGAAACCAATATATTTTATATTCTACAATTACAATCATGGGTATATAATATACTAGCAGGGTTACCCGGCGTTGCCCAGGTTAATGTATGCTGTGGATATTTGTTTGGAATAGAGAATGCTCTTGCTTAAAGTGTTATACGTTTTCTCATAAATTGTATATTCAAATAGCATCACAAAACATGATTATTACAGTCATGGAATATAAGTAGTGGCTCACCTTGTCAATTGTCATTCTGTTTATCGCGATTAATCCGTTCCACCAATAATGAAGTATTTATTTATTTACAACTGCGTATACATTAGACGTTATAATATGATACATGAACATCATAAACACATTAGTTCGATAAAAGATGATAATTGGGTTTTACATATTGAGATGTATCAATCAATCTAGTGGGTTGGGCTAAGATCTCGAGGACACAATTGGCTATCATATCTCCATGAAGATACAGATGTTTCAAAGAAATTTCCAGGTGCTCCTCTGTTCATGGTGCTATATATTGGCTAAATATTCTCAGTTTAAACGAAATGTTGCTGCGCACATATATCAGCTACATGTGCCAGGCACAGAGCGAGATTTTGAGTTGTTTATGTCAGTCGATGAGTCTGTTCTAAAACCCTTGTCAGATGTCAGTATTGGTAGGATCCTGAAAAGTCTTGTGCTACTAACTGCATTTTCTTGTATATCAGAAGAAACTATATTTTACTGCACACTGTGACCACTATTTTTGAACAGGCCTTCTATATCTCTTGACAAATTGTAACTTTTTGTGGAAACTGTATTGAATGGAACAGACTAAATTTTGTTATTATATATATGCAATCCTCTGACGGTTCGAGGTCTCTCAGTGTGCACGAATATATGAATCTCTTCAATAGAATGATAAATATACGTTTTATGCTTCTTCTAGTTATCTCTTTTTGTTAGCTCATTGTGTGAATGCCTTGATTGCCATCCCCATATACATATGACTGTTAAGAAGATATAATTGTTCAAGTGACTTATGTGGGTCACCATATGTCGGGATTGTGAAATGTGAACGTCCAACTACTTAAAATGATATGGAGATGGCCTGGTGACTGTATATAACTTATATGTGGATATCGGCGAATAGCAATCTTATCAATGATAGTGCATATCCGCTCGCCATCCGTGTCGCAAACAACACCAAATGTGATTTAATTCATGGTATATCATTAGAGAAAAACGTGTATGAATTTGGTGGAATTTGGTTTATTAAATCAATTGTTGATGCAACGCTGACTCGAACAACGCCATATTGCGAAGGTGATTATGTATTCGTTTGGTGGAAATCAGCGACAAAACTATTTCACCAAATTTTTTTAATTTTGCCGACCTCCCCCTTTCTTCCCCTGACACCAACAGCGTCATTTTAGAAAATTTTAACCCGCACCATTATCTTCCTTGTAAAAAGTTACCCCTCTTAGAACGCCTTGGTGCCATCTCGATTGTACCGCGTGAAGTTATATATAGAACGCACACAGACAGACAAAAAGACAGACAGACAGCACGATTTGATTTTTTGTATCATTTGAGAAGAACGTGTCTGAATTTGATGGTAATTTTATTATTGGTACTAAAAATATTTTGTATCAGTTTTGGTGACCCTCCCGTCCCTATTTCGGACTCAAGCTGCACACACTAAGACTCATTAGAGATTATAGATGCATATATATGAAATCATGGGTATATAATATATGATCTTGAGCGCGTTACCATTTCTGACTATGGTTTTCTTGTTAACATATAGGCCATATATCTCGCCCTCCTAGAGCTCTATACTCTGTAATAGAGCGCACCGACCGAACACCTATAATGTTTCCACTTTGTTGCCTATTCAATTAAATGTTACAACACACGAGCTGTGTTAATATTAATACGTTAACGATTCCCAAAATGGCGAACGCATATTTAAAGTCGAACACCTTAGCTATTGCGTGTATTGACTTGCACATAAAATGAGGAATTCGAGTAAAACTTGATATCGTATAATAGTTTTAGTACAAATACACCACTATTAATTGAAGTAGCGAAGATATACATACAAATAAAATATACTAATTTGACAATTGTACAGTATAATATTAATCAGACTTATATCATACATGTAGCCTATATGCTATCAGAAATGACAAGTGTAGCATAAGTGACAAATATATTTACCCTTGGTGGCCAGGATTGGGATTGTGCTTGTAACTAGCAGAGACATATATCTGAATCCAAAATAACTGAATAAGATAAAAAGAAATGTGTGTATTTTTAGCTAGATTGTGAACAAAAGATAAAATCCCACAAATTACATATAATCTTAATTATAATATACTATGTCCGGTCCTCTCTCCCATCATATCTCACCTCTATACTTTATATTTGTTAATTGTGCTTTGCAAATTTGTATTGGCATTAATGTATGTTGGCAAGGATAATATTGGTTACATTGCATCTGTTGCGGACATCACCATATGGCAGTCTTAATATGTCCGCCTGATCCCATGTCTCCACGCACACACCCTGTATTTTCAGAAAGAACAACAAGCTAACGCTCTCAGAGAATCCAAACTGAACGACATCCGAGACAAACAGAAACTTCGTAAGGCTCGCGCAGATAGAGCAAGACTTCGAGTAAGTGACATCAGCCATTTCGGCACGAGTATGAGGTTTTGAAGAGATGGACACCCTGCCCCATACGCCATTGGTGCACGTGTTACATGATTCATGATATATGTTACATGCTCCCAACAATTCACTTAAATCCGTTCTGGGGGGATATTCCCAATTCAACATGGCGTCCATGACACAGGTCCCCAGAATTTTTTGTTTACCCCACCCCAATAGTACTTAATCCGATAGAGTTAAGTATTATTGGGGGTCAGTTCTTTATCTGGTAACCTGTGGTCCTGGGTGGCCCTCGGTATAGAAAAATTCCGTATTTTATACAAACAGTACTGTCATAAATTCACAATATCCATGGCACAAAATATTACATCTTGGTAGATTTTGGGAACGAAAGTTGTATCGCTTGCCTTGTTGGACGCCATCTTGGATAAAATAAATTTCAGTCGATTTAGGTATATTATTTACTGCAGATTTTCGATTCTTTGCGAATTTCTTCCCAGTTAACTTCTCTTTCGCGTACCACAGACAAACATTCTATAATCAGAAAAGCTAGTAATTGCGCAACAAATAAGAACCGTAATTTGTGACATGCAATTTTGGCTAATAATAATGCCCGAATGTACCAATAGTTTTTCATGGAATTTTCAGGATTTGTTGTGTTCATACTGTTTTGCTATATTGATCAATAGACACTGATGTTCCGCGGAAGACATGATGAGAGGAAGTGGGAAACACATTGTTCCTAACGTAGACAGTCACATTGATACTTGCTATATAAATAATTTGGTTATATTCGCAATGTTGCATGTTCGGTCTATTATAACTCGCGATCGCATGCCAAAATAGTACTTTTATAGACTATACATGTATATAAAGTAGTGTAATAATTGCATTAATTTTTATCTATAAAACGATTTTCAACTTCATGTGAACATTTTGAATAACATGCAAGTTGTCTTATTTTGTTAGGCAAAGAGACTGGAAGGTGATACAGAGCTGGACATCGATGTCGAGAAGGATGAACATTATAATGAGGATGGTGAGTTAAAGTGATGTGAAACACTCCGGTAATAGAAATGGAGAATAATCTTGCTAAAAGTAGTTATATTATACAAATATTATATTCAAATTGACATGACACGCCGATGGTGAAAGAGTTTTCGTTAGTATATCGCCGGTATTTGCGTCCCGAATTGAGAGGTAAATATTTACAATTGAGCGTAGTTCAGACGATGTTTTCTGCCGAGTGTTACGGTAGATTTGCTTGAGATTTTTGGTGATGTTAGTAGAATGTTACATGCTACCAGTTGGCATAGCGCCTGAGTACTAACTTATCAGTTCCATGCACCCGAATAAGTCCATAATATGTCTTTAATGTGTTGATAACAGTCACACTGTGGGTAGGGGTGGGGGCTCCATATTAAAGCTGTTTGGTATATAATAATTAACGCTGACATAGCCAAGCCCCAATGCTTTATTTTTTAGGGTGTCCATGAATGTTCTCAACAATGTTGTTTTGGGTACCTATGGTGTGTAAGAAACATTAAGTACTAATGATCAAAAATTCTCTCGAAGAACACGCCGTTATATAAAGTTACTAATTGGTTAGCGAACTAATTATGATATTTATTAACTGGGTCTTCAACACAGCCCTTCACAAATGCACCTGGTTGTTCTAAACACATAAAGCCTATATTAAATTTTTCCGAATTCAGTTTTCTTTACAAATACATGTATATGTGGTCTATTGCACGTATGAAATTTGGTAAGGTATTCTCTATCTGAAAACTAATCAACCCTGTAAATCATGTCCATGCGGGTAGTATTTTGCTTGAATGAGTTTTTAAAGAAACGAAATTTGTATAACGTAATTATTGCATTTCTCTAAACTCACCATAATAGACATAGATTATACCACTATATACAAATGTAGCACATATCGAACATGGATTAACGGCATGCTAATCACAGTGTTAAGCTTGTTATGGTATGGGAGCCTTACTAAATATGTCACTAATGCGAATCTGCCCTTGTGGACCTGAGAAATGCTACGTTATCTCATTTCTATTTACCCTACCCATGTGATCAAATCCAATTTGCATGATAAGTGGGTATCGATTATTATCGAATAACTTACATTGGCAGACCCATGCAAATTCCATGTCTACAAGTTAAGAAATGATGTTGACAATCACTAAACACATCGGTAATTACAACAATAGGGTTAATGTCATAATTGTGGGTTTGAAATCGACCTTGTGATTTTAAATGTCCTATTTTTCCTTAAAATGGTGTGGTCATTCAAGCATAAGTAAAATCAAATATTTAGAGTCAACGCAGTTAATAAAACTGATTATTAAAGGCCCACTTAACTTTAGAATTACCAATTCACATTATACACGCATATTCCATATTATATGCCATTTGGATTAGGAACCAAACAATATATATATCCCACCAGAATATGGAACATGTGGCCTATATGAGCTAGGCGACCAAGTGATAGAGATTTTCATATTCACCCCAAGACTTCCCCCGTCATTTACCCCATAACCCATCACAATTCACAAAATAAGAGATATAGTTATTCCCCTTCCATTGAGAATAATAAACTTGCAATAAATTAAGATCGAAATTAAGCACAGAACACACGTCAGGAATCTTGAGAAAAATAGCATGTTCTCAGTTTATTCGACCGGATAATTTGATAATACAATGTTTTGGAGCTTCCTCTTTCAAATGGTATATAACACGGAATACGCTGTATAAAATATGATCTGGTGATTCGAAACTTAAGTGGACCTTTAAGATTGTATATGCGAATTTCATCGATTTTTATATTTCTTGTGAGATATGGTGCCAATTAGGGGAACTTACTGTTCTGATGTGTTTATATATTGTTTTAAATTTCAGTTGATTCCTGGTTGAATGATAAAAATAATGCAGATAGTGATGAAGAAAGGATATACTCTGGATACGCCAGCCCACAAAAAGGGCTCAAGAAACGGAATAAACCACCACCGAAAAGTGCCAGCACAGTAGACAGTTGTGACAATGCCTTCTTGAGCTTCCCGAGTGCCGGTGGACAGAACGGTAATGCGCATGACATTGTGTATGATTCGGATGACTTTTTCGACACGTGACCCGAGTTTATTTTCGATGTACACCACAGATCTTTCTTTCCGAGTTGGAGTTATACATGCAGATATGCTCTCTAAACTTGGAGTGACCAACTCGACACAACGGACAAATGCTCTGGCGACAAGTTACCGACGAATAAGCAATACCTGATTGTTTTGTACCCAAATCGTCTATTTCTTGCTCAAATTATTTTTACTACACAAATATAGTCTATACTTCCAATCACACTCAAAATGTTTGACGTACACATAGATAGTCATCCGGTAATGGCCAGGTTTAGTTACACAAATGCGTAATATTTAATATGCATATATATAGTGTGTTGCAATAGTGTTACTATATAGAGATGCATCGGTCAGGAAAAGTAACATTTTGTGGCGCCACGCATACATGTTTATATGGCTAGTCCCACCGTGTAGTTAGTCGACGTAATAAGGAATACATGTTGTGGGATAATGATAATCACAGGTATTTGGCCCAAAAAAAAATAATAATAATAAAAATATATAAAGGTAAGTATCAAGGCTGATAGTGAAAATAGGAGGTCAAAAATCATCCTCACAAAAGCAAATTTTTTATCAAATTGATCTGGAATTCTAGCATTATGTGCCCAAGTAATCATATTTTTGGTTAAAGTTTAGCTTTCCGTCGTACTTTAAACAAGTGAGAATAGAAAATCATTCGAAGTTGTCAATGAAATTTATTTTTTGGTACCCGAAACGTCCGTCCAATGAAAAATCAAAAAATCAAATAATCCAATCCATAAATCACAGAAATATATACTATTATCATCAAACTAAATGGCCCTATTGTCAAACAGACGATGTTTCATGAAGTACAGCTTATTTGGGGGGGTGGTACTCAACATACATCGAGTTTAATAACGATTTATGTCCGTTTTTTCGTCAGTTTTACAGATTTCTTTTCGCGGGAGGCCATTTTGCAAAACTGAAAGCGAAACTAACTTTAACTTTATTAAATAAATTTTAATATCTCTCTTTTAATTGATATCCGGCATTCTTAATGACAACAATCATGCGGTGGATATATAATACCCACTAGATAAGGAATTAGATCAAACATTTTTTTTATCGATGTAAAATTATTTTTATTTTAGAGTCATTTACTGCAGCGTTTCTCGAGTTTGTTCCTCACTTTAAAAATGGCCTTCCGCGAAAAGAAATCTGTAAAAAAAAAAAAGGACAAAAATCGTTATTAAACTCGATGTGTGTTGAGTACCACACCCAAATTAGCTGTCCTTCGTGAAACAACGTCTGTTTGGCAATAGGGCTATTTAGTTTGATGATTAGTCTTAGAGTATAGATTTCGGTGATTAAGGGGTTGGATTGTTTGATTTTTTTTATTTTTCATTGGACGGACGTTTCGGGTACCAACCAAATATTTTTCTATGTCCACTAATCTCAAATACGACGGCGACCCAAACTTTTTTGAAAACTATGATTATTTGTTCACATAGTGCTGCAATTACAGATCAATAAAATATAAAATGTTGCTTTTGTAGAGAAAAATGCTGACCTCTATCAAAAATGAGATAGATACCTTTCCGAGATTTTTATTAAATTAAAAAAAATAAAATGTTGTGCCTAATACCTGTGATGATAATGTGTCAATGGAGCTTTCCGCAGAGGCCACACCCACAGCGGTAGTACCGCCCACTGGTAATAAGATATTATCCATATAAATATTGTCTGTTATCCGAGATCGATTTCCGAAGTGAACACATCAGCACTTGCCCTTATGGTAACTAGCTGAAACAGACTAATGTATATGGTTCGTGCAAATTTTGATGTTTTAAAGGCACGTGCGACCTTAACTGTTGAAAATATTCATATTTGTTCCAAACACCGTAAACAGAAAAACAGTAAAACGCATACAGTTCCGTTCATATATACCATGACCATCGCGTAAACAGCATGTTATCATAAAGACCTACTATATTTTACCTAAGCAAGAGCCTGATTGTGTTACAGAAGACAGCACAATGGTACTGGCTAATCACACACAAATGGCATAAACGCTCTTTATTAGTTCCATATCAGGTATTCACCAACAAAGAACGCTCTTTATGTTTACCATCATAATATAAACAAACACCAGAAAAGTAACTTTTTACGCTTTTGTTTACATAACAATGGTCAAACATATGACCATAACATACTGTTTATGCGATATTTCTTATTTGTATACGGACAAAGTCTATCTACATTTTGATGTTCTTTCTGATTGTGGCGGTTTTTGACGGTGGAGATATTTTCACAGGATACCCACCGCCAAGGCCAACCGTGTCTTTAAACAGTTTTGATTTAAAAACAATTTATTTAATTTTGTTTTGTTTTTTTTAGATTGAACACTAATATATAATCCTTGTTAATATTGAAACCATTGTAATGTAGAGTCTTGCGATGATAATATATATGACCATGAACTTATAATTATATTACGTCCCAGATCTCTTTTCCATTTTGATACACACAAGGAGAATTTACCAGTTTCTGAGATAAGAAGGTTGTAAAAAGCCTTTCATCCACGTTTACTGTTTGTTATTGTATCGACAGGTGAATTATATATATGGACGAGAGAGAATTCAGTTTTCGTATTACGATTCTTGAATAAGTTTAATAAATAAAATGACTGTAATATCAACAACACATATATACATGTATAACAAACTAATGTAACATATCAGCATATGGATAACAATCAGGGTTCCCGCTGCCATTTGCCAATGGCAAAAATAATGTAACTTATCCACCCAATATGCACCTTTAAATGAGAATCATGCCCCAAAGAGAGTGGAATACTCTTGCAATTGGTGGGCTTTAGATTGGTGAACTTCAAACTTCGCTCGCCAAGCATCAAGAGATCATACAATTCCATGCCTGTGGTGGAAAAATTCGTTGAATAGTACAGTACCTGAACTGAGATCTGTTGATAAACTCCGCGTCATACATGTGACTTGATTTACCGATGATTGGTGTGCGACGTTTGGCGCTCAATAACAGTTAAAGCCACGTGAGGCCTTAGTTGTCGAAAATATTCATATTTGTTCCAATCACCGTAAACAGAAAAACATTAAAACGCATACAGTTTCGTTCATATATACCATGACCATCGCCTAAACAGCATGTTATCATAAATACCTACTATATTTTACCTAAGCATGAGCCTGATTGTGTTACGGAAGACAGCACAATGCGACTGGCTAATTACACACAAATGGCATAAACGCTCTTTATTAGTTCCATATCAGGAATTCACCAACAAAGAACGCTTTTTATGTTTACCATCATAATATAAACAAACACCAGAAAAGTAAGTTTTTATGCTTTTGTTTACATAACAATGGTGAAACATATGACCATAACATACTGTTTATGCGATATTTCTTATTTGTATACGGACAAAGTCTGTCTACATTTTGATGTTCTTTCTGTTTGTGGCGGTTTTTGACGGGTGGAAATATTTTCACAGGATACCCACCGCCAAGGCCAACCGTATCTTAATACATGAAAAGTTACAAATAAAAAAAAAATTCATGTACGATATGTAAACCTTAGTAGAATGTGTGGAATGGTATGGTCTCTTGATGCTTGGCGACTGAAGTTTGAAGTTTATCCGACATGTGTTCCGATTGTTACAATTTTAGTCTCAGGCGCATGCGTACATTTTCGAAGAGGAGAATCGCTCATAGCGTCTGTTTGTTGCCTGAAAATGCAGAATTTGTCAAGGGATATAACCACAGATGTCAAATATAGCTAGTCTACCCTGCAGCAACGGAACCTTAGACATGTGTATCCACTACAGGAGAAATGATGTTTGATTGTCTTATTTGCCTGATGTGCTTCATGGATAACATCTGCTTCAATTCGTCACTGTTCGTGTCAAGGGACATAACCAGAGATGTAGCGTGCAGTACCGAAACATTAAAGAGTTGTGCCCGCTGCATGCGCAATTGTACTTGATGTGCCGTTCGTCGATGAAGTGCGGCGTCAGCGTATGCGTTGTCCCTGTTCCACTTGATGAGCATGACGCAAACATCACAACGTTCCGCTGAAACAGAGTCAAATGGGAGTTTAAAGGTATTTCCGGTGGCGTGCGAAGATGGTGTTCTTCTGTGTTCGGGAACAGTAGACCACCAATTAGGACAGAGTATACCGCGAACAGGTTGTGAGCATGTTCTTATCGATTCGAACACCGTTAATTGAACGTTCTTGCATTAACCCACAATTGTCACCCTATATTGTCACAACCAAAATCGCTCACGAAATCACTTAAATCTTGCAATTTCGAGTTGGGACTTTCACCAAGAGTGAATTACATTATTAAGGAACATATACTAACTTAGAAATATATTCCCCGCGTTATGTTTTCGACTTTATAAGGTTACCTGTCAAGACTTCAAAAAGTGCACAGGCTTTGTACTGGTGGAATATGAACTCTACGGGCGTTAACCAGAGTAGAGATTTATGGCTTGATCTACGTAATTGACATGAACTCGAATTGAGTAAATTAAGAACCAAACCACACATAGGATGCTGACTTAAGAAAATTCCACGCTAAGACTCTCTTGACTGCATGTAGTTTCAATAGATAATTTCACATTATAATGTATTCACACTGTATAACCATGGTGTCACTCCTGGGTTGAGGATTTTGAGACGGACTTTCGTGCAGCTTCAGTTTGGAACATATACTCGTAGTTCTTTCAAGCATTACCATGATTTATCGTTTTACATTTAAGGTCCTAGATATTGACTTAGGGTACGTTCATGCACTGGCAAGTTTGCACGGTATGGTTGCAGGCATTTTTGTCGTAGAAAACGATATGGTGCCATAATATGAACGGAAACATAAAGTGCATCTGTGCCACAGCTAACTACGTGCGAAGTAAAAAAAATTGTAGTTCGACTAGTAACGATGCTACCGGAATTTGCCTGTAAATATCATGCAAATATCTCGCAAGAATAAATCATACAGGTATTTGAAGTCAAATTCCAATAGCACTGTTACGAGTGGAATTAGATCAATGTTACTTCTCAGGTCTTTCACTTCGGTAAAAATGCATGTCATGTGCACGGTTCCGTTCATATTCTGGCACCATGTGGTTTTCTATGACGAAATGCCCACAAAAACATACCGTGCAAACTTGCCAGCGTATGAACGTAGCCTTACTGTGTTCAAACATAATTTATGTCCACACAGTCCAACTTCTTACAATATATATAATACTTATTACCATTACCAACTTATTTTCCTGTGATTTCGGTAAACATGGGAGTCGTACTATTTATCAAATAAAGCACTACTAAAAGTATTTATTTTAACGAATATTACTCCAAATGTACGACACACATGCACCGTCATTCTTATATATTAATTAAACACAATGACTCTCGATGTCGTAATCATTTGAGTCGGTTTATCGTCGATAGTTGCGTCCCGAATCGAGATGTAAATATTTACAATTGTACGTAGTTCCGGCGATGTTTTCTATGGAGTGGTATGGTCAATTTCTTTGAGATTTTCGCTGATGATAATAAAATTCTACATCCCCCAGTTGGCACAGCGCATGCATAAGTACTAACTTATCATGTTCACGCACCGAACAAGTGCATGTTAAATATGAGTAATGTACCTCAAATACTGCACTATCTGGGTGTATTAGTGTCCGTGTAACGTTATTGACAGCCGCCAAATTATAAACCGTAGTGTTAAAGTAATAACATCCTGCCAGGCTGTCCGCGCCGGCTGGTCCCTGTAAGAAATAGAGTTAAAGATCAGTTGAAATGTCTAGTTTTTAATTCAATAACCTGTCGCAAACTGACGTCGCATACATACATATGTGGAACCAGTGTTTATATTAACGGAACACTTATAGTTTAAAGGCGTACTGTGCACTAAATTCTGCCAGTCATGCGACCATATCCTTTTATACTCAACAGAATATATGCAACAAGTGAATGAAATTGAACCATGGATTATAGTGCAAAATACACTCATTTACTTTATGACTGACGCAAACAACATGGTAATTATGCAATGACTCGAGTCATACACTCATTTTCATTATAATTACCATGTTGTTTTACATCATTCATAAAGTAAATGAGTGTATTTTGCACTTTTACGTGTTCCATATATTCTGTTGAGTATAAAAGGACATGGTCCCATCGCGACCGGATTTAGTGTACAGCCCCCTTTTAAGTATTTGATCCTACTACTTTCTCACGATGTGACCAGAATGCATAGATATATAATATATGCATACTAATCAAGAATGGTAGTGTAAAAATGGTCCAAGAGATAAGGGACCCTGTATGCTGACAATTTAAATAAGTCGCTCTTCAAAAGCTTTCGGCCTTAGGCCTTCCTCAGTTGATATTATTCAGACAAAATCACATTATGGCATTCAGATAAACATACAAATAATAATGGCGGATATTACACAACGACGTTAAAGGTCTTTCGTCAGAGAACGTCAAACACCAAGCAACGCTATCGCAGCATCGACACCCAGAAGTTGGCGCCATTTCCTCTAGCGTTGAATCCGTGGCCAGTCCGGGTTTTCAACTTTGCTATCCAACCAGTCTCCGATGTTTATTCCCATTGACCTTTTCCAAAACCGATACCCTTATGTTGTCAATGGAATGTCCCGGTTGCTTAAAATGTCCATAGGCTGGCTTATCATCGTGAAGTCTAATGTCCCTCAGATGTTCCAGAATCCTTTCCGACGATTGTCTCGCCAACGTACACAGCGGATCAAGAATGTCTTACTATATTCCTACATAACACCAGTAATGAAAGATTTGTATATAGACATCGTCGACAATACAAGTGTGCTTAATATATTTATTATGAGTACTGGTCGTTTCACTCGATCAACTGTCAGTGGATTAAGCTTGAAGGACATTACCAAGACCAATGTTTAAATATGTTCGTATGTGCTTTCAGAAAACATGCATTGCTGTGTGGAACTACTTGTGGTTGTGCTATAGGTAGATTGGACGACGCCAAGGACTTCCATGCATACGGCTGTGAAGACTCATCTCTTCAAATTATATTTTGAGATAAATAACTAGCTAGCTTTAAATGTGTGATGTGGTGACGATCGTATATACATTAAGTATTGTATTATATGTTTTTGTGGGATTTTTCTATTTTGTACGCGCATTGGAACTAATTGATTGAGGAATCATATATAAGAGAATGCATTGGCACAACAAGTTTACCTTGACATTGTGAGACAGTGTATTCTCTTATATATGTGATGCTCCATATGGGAGACTCGCATATATATAATAGAATGCACCGGTACAGTATCTTTAATGCTGCACCAGCGCGGCTCACATCACGAAAGGGCTATATATATATATATACTTAGACTATGAAGATTGTGCATACCGGTGGTCCGACCTCCGTTCCAATTTTCTCTAAATGTTCGTGCAGATCTTCGTTTAGTGAATCGAACCGATGTATGAGCTCGTTTTTCATATGCATCACCTCATTTAGATTACTCGTTAACTTCAGTTGTAAGTCACTGTACTTCTGGTTCATCAACGACATATTTAACGGGAGGTACTGCTCCAGATGTCCAACCTACAACAAACGGTTTTAAAAAAAATGTCACAAAGATTGATGGCATGATCTATTCGAATATGACCCAAAACTATTTTATCAACAGAGCGTCAACAGAATCTAGCTTTGCGGAATGTTTGAGTGGCCAACATAATCAACAGAAATTTGTTCATTTAAATTAAAATCCTCGCAGCGATTTGTTAGCTGTTTTCAACTTCTCTTGTATAAATAAACGCTAGTTAATGTTACCAAATATGGAGAATGTTAACGAAAAACGCTCTTTATTGTTCTTGTGCAGGGACTTCTGGTATATGTTCAAAGCTATTCAGAAAAGGACATGTATGGCTCGATCATTCGAACTTCTAAATTGTGTTTATGTTATTTGCAAGGAAGTATAAGATAGGTTTAAAAAATACACGAAATAATATACCGTCTTCATATTCTCTAAAAAAAATACTTTCCAATATCATAGCCATTTCCCGTTTTTCGCACATAATAAGTGAAAGTATCAGGGGAAATCAAACATGGGACGCTCTCAAAATGTATTTCCATGTGGCTATCTGGTATATGTAAAAGATAAAAAAATCTTTTTTTAACAAGGTAATCATTTTAAGGATAGGTCATGTTTGTGATAGTTGATGTACTAATATATATGAAATAATACCAACCTTGACCTTGAAAGTTACAAAATCTTCGGTTGCCAGGACGACGAGAGCTTCTGCTTGACTGACCTGCAATCGGGCATGGGAGTTAGAGACATTTATAACGTATTTGATTAATATGCAAATCCTTTTCAATTTCATGGTTACAAATACAATACAATATTTGTTGCCGATGTATTTGTTTCCAAATACACTATGCTAAAAGTAATCAAATAATTTTTGATTACATCTGATTACTTTGAGATCATTTAATGGAGAAACTCATTAATATTATTGTGTCATACACATGAGTGTGTCTGGTAGAACAGACACACTGCATACTGCAATAGGAATCATTGTTTAGATCAATGTTTCCATAAAAAGAAAATTGTACCAGTATTAGGTTAAATAGCCTTATAATATGAAATATGATGCAATTTTGCAAATACTTAATGAACTTCAGATGTGCCACTAAGTTGAGGGACATCTCAATGTGCCACTCCGATCGATACATGGCCATTTCGACAAGAAATGCTAATTTGTTCACGATCGTTGTATGGAGCACATATGAAGCAATGAACACTCATACTGAGATTGAATTGGTCACTCTCATTGTTTTTTGTGTGTGATAAAGGTACCCATGTTTTGAAAATTATTCGTGCGATAATTTCGTCAAAATCCAGACACTCATGCGGTTCTATCTATATATTTGGCTTTAACTTGATGATATATGCAGCATCGGTCATGTCATAATACGACGAAGATCGTTCATTTCGTCTTGACAATCTTACCATAATTCTAAACTTAGTGAAAGACAACTCTGGAATGCAAAACTTGTGATAAATTGAATATTCGCACTTGTCAAAGTTTTATACCATACAACAATTCATCTTTTGAACAGTAACATTCATTTGATGTTTGTATGTTCATCTAAAGTTGTTTTCTCTTGGAATTAGATGTCAATTCCGTCTGGTCGTCTTAAACGAACATGGTTCATTCGATCTTCAAAATGTTGTGGCCGTAATTTGCAAAGAGGTATAAGATAGGTTGAAAAATACACGAAATATTGATGCCAAAATATGAATGGCACTATGTGTATAACATGCATCTTTACTGAAGCTAATTATTTAAAAGCAAAAATGTTTGCAGTCCCAACGATGCGACTGATATTTAGCGTAAAATGCATTATCCATATATTTCCTCTGAGATTTGTTACGCGAAATACTATACATACCTCGTCCTTCATCGTTGAAACTTTTAGTGTGAGTTCATCTCGCCGTCGCTCTTCACTCTCGGACCCTACGGAGACAGACATATTATGCAAATAAAATATGCTTCAAGTCAAACAGACACGCATAAACATACACCGTATATAAGCAAATACGGTCAAGAGGCGTGGCGACGTATGGATTGTGTCGCTCTCACCCCAAAGACACACGTACCGTAGCGATTGCATAGTAGGTGTGACAATTTATTATGATTGAGTTTGGTGACAATTGTTCGTCATAATTACTATGCCATAGCTAGCCATGTTACCCACTGAGTTTCCGCACAATGAGTCGACTGGACCAATTAACTCATTGCTTTTCACGATTAATTGCCCAAAAATAATGCTAACCAGTCAACTATAGTATAAAATGGCCCAAAACGTGTTATTTATCAAGAATTTGTTCAACGAAAATTGGCCGGATTGTCCAA
The DNA here is from genome assembly GCA_032622095.1 of Siphonodentalium dalli. NCBI lineage: Eukaryota > Metazoa > Mollusca > Scaphopoda > Gadilida > Siphonodentaliidae > Siphonodentalium > Siphonodentalium dalli. The sequence goes on from CP136066.1 coordinate 149,995,048, forward strand.
TATCTAACACCAAAAGCCACTTGATTTTAGAGGTATCCATCTTCATTTGGTCAGAGACCGTCGGCTTGGCGAATATTTGCCTGGCCGAAAAAATTACATATCTCGGAAAATCAAAAATCAAAAAAATCGATACCTGTTCTTCTAAGTTTTGATGGGTGGGTTCATCGACTCGATTCTAATATTTTTTTTACCCCCGAAGCCAAAGAAATAGTAACATGGGAGCATTAATTCGGATTATGCATCTTTAAGTGACATAACAACTAATTGCAAATACAATTCTTCAAGGATAAAAATCAGCGAACTTGTGTTGTGAGGTGCCGAATCCATCAGCTATAATGTCAGTTGTCATTACTTGTACATAAATATATTGTTATAACATATCTCCTTGCTCTTGTCAACGTTTGATTTGTATATATTCAGAGTTATGACAATGGGGAGGGGATGTTATTGTAAGTGACATAACTTGTCATCCCATCCCTTGTATATGTTTATATTATGCATAGAGCAAATAAAATATGTTTAAACCATCCTTATAGACATCGAATCTGAAAAAAATGGACACATTTCAGCCGATTTTTTCTCTGGGTAAAAATCGCGTACACGACCAAGTTGAAACCATCGTTTTTAATAATGGTATACTCACTGTTCACGGTCAGAATGAGAGTGTATACACTGAGTACCAGGGCGCACATACTAAACAAAAGCAGGAGTGTAAGGAACGTCAGGACACAGCACAGGCGATTGTTCGGTTCCAGTTCCTCCACTTGTGGCGCGAATGTCGACAATATCTGCGCTCGTCTAACAACCTTCTCATATGATGGGTTGAAGCTTGGTTTCCTGGAAAAAAATCATTCACATAACAAAATTAGTTTGTTTGATTATCCTGGCTATTAAGTGTATACCCAACACGAAAAATGTGACATAATTCTTACATTTTTCGGTCATGTTTTAGCCCAACTTGACAAAGTTAAGTTTGAGCTGTTGATATGTGTTTGTCCGTTGTCCGTCCACCCGTGCGTTTGTACGTGATCGTTTGCGTCCGTAAACATTTTCATTTGGCATACCCCACAGGCTACATCCATAATCCGTTCGTGACCAAACTTCATACAGATCAACAAGGTGACTGAACTCTAGATGGAAGCCATCGACCCCCCTAAATTCGTTAAAACAAATGGCCACCACCATCCATGTTGGATTTCAATTTTTAATATCCATCGTCACACCCTGCCGCCCGCATTTATCCCCTGCAGCCCGCATTTATCGTAGAATTGTTTTGAAAATTACTAGTTATGGCTTTGGACACCTCTAGATGGGAGCTATCGAATATGCATAATTTCTATGAAAAACATAGCCGCCGGCAGCCATCTTCGATTTGACTCTTTGCATGATTAAATCCTTGGGCACACCCTACAGACCACATCATCCAATCGTCACCAAACTTCATATACATGTAGATATGTAGTATTACTGTTGTTTCAGGCCCATAGTTCTAACTACATACAATGTACCGTCTGTATATGCATCATCCATTGAATTTATTCATGATATATACATACCTTTGACCATCGTATCGCATGATGACGGATGCATCAGAAGACAGCGATAAAGATTTCGATCCCAGAGAGTAACGATTTCCGACAACATTATCAGGGGGGTCAATGAAGAACGACGGTCTGAAATCATAATCAACATCGATATTATAAAAACCTATCATACATATGTACACTGCATTGAAAGGTAAATTTCAATTTCGATTTCATTATATAAGCGAGATCACTGAGTCGCGGTCATATTGGATCCATCCTGCCTCCGTTCCTATGTTTAAGTGCTACATGTCAAAGTTCTGGAGATGCATTCCATATATGGAACGTTTGAATATTCATGAATTCCATATATGGAATCATGAAGTGAGAAGAATCTAGCTAATATTTGAACATATATGGAACTTTTACCTGTAGCACTTAAACCGCGGAATGGGGGCTGGATGAATCCAATATGTCCGCGACTCGGTTATCTCGCTTATTGGTCAATGTATATGTTATATGTGTAAATTCATAATCCAACATAACTTTTGATTGGATCATGTATAATAGGCTTACTGCCCAATTTTGATTGGCCTACTACCCCAAATTTAGACCACTCTCAACAAAATGAAAACTACCCCCCCCCCCCCCCCCCCCCCCCCCCCGCTTGGTCCAATGTGATGGTTTTAGTTAGAATCTTCTCACTTCATTTCGGCTGAATTTCCGTGACATATATTTGCCACAAAATAGTTTAAGAGACAAAATCGAACCACGCTCAATTGAATCTTTAGAAAAATCCTCATTGATAGTAATAATCAACTATGCGGTGTTGTGCTTGCCCTTGTTTGTTTGTTTGTTCAAACAGCGATTCTGCTTCCATTGCTCAATCGCAGTAAAATTTTATCTGCTGCTTTTATAGTCATTCTGAATGTCCAAGACGCTAGCGAGGTACAAATACATGGCATCGATTTAATGTAATTTTCAAATTCTATTTACAAAGTGATCCAAAACTTGGCTCAAGAAATTCTGTTACTGTCATTTGTTAATTGTTTGTCAAATCGGATGGAACACCAGATTATAAGAAGTTGCCGCGAATATCAAAAAGGACTATTACTAATGGTGTATCAGTACTGTTTTTGCTTCAAAAATACTACTCAGTATACCTATACCCTATAGCTTTTGTACAACATACGCATACTAAAATATATATAGTACGGTACACCAGATAATCACCAGTTAACGCGATTATCCTGTATGAACTTTTACTTGTGTGGTTCTGTACACCATACCCATACTAAAATATAGCACGGAACACCAGATTATCAATAGTTACTGCGATTATCCTATATGACTATTACTGATTGTGTATCAATACTGTTTATGTTTCCAAAAAATACTATACTGGGTACTTACATGTATATAGGTTATGTACAACCTACCCATACACTAAAATATAGCGACCGGTGTGAACTTACACAGGTGGGAGTGGTGGTTTCTCTGCTGGGAGTTCTTCGTAATGATCGTCCTCGGGTTCATATCTCATGCCATGGAAGTCCATCTCTTATGAACTGCGTCTGTGATTTCAAAGCGAAACAAACTTGAATAGTTTAAAACATTGCACTATTTGAAATCGCGAAGTTTATTTGAAACCTTCCAAAATGTCTGCCACCACTAAATAGCCCGTTGCCACTTTCCGATTTAGGGTACCAAGTGCGAATAATTCCGAATACATGTATATTAAACATATAAACCAGGATCAACTGATCCTGCTCTATAGTGCTTTTATTTTTGGTAGATCCTGCTGATTTAGTTATAATCTTGGTTTGTCAGCCAGATCTATGGTGTTAAGAAAAGACAAGGGACCCTTATTTTATCTTATTTGTTAATTTCGTAAACCGATTGATTTGAGGACAATACATTATCTGTGCGGAGTAGTCAAGAACGTATATGCGTTCTCTATAACATAATTTCTGTTACTCTGGTTGTCGCAAAGCGATCGGTAAATTCATCTTTAGTGGTGTCTGCTTGCAACTGTTAAAATATCTTCTTATATGTATGTACTGAAATACTGTTCAGATTTTCTAAGGGCCTCGAAAATCACAATACACTCTTAGAACAAATGTGTATAAATGTTACTCATGTGTTACATTTTATCTGAAACAAAATCGTGTAGAAATGACACATGACATTATATATGTGTCAGCGGAATGTTCAGTGAATATGAGTGAAAATTTGAATATCATCTAATAACTGTGACACACTCACATATTCACCCATATTCATCGTTGAGGATATTCCACCGACACATATATATGTCATGTGTCATTTCTACACATTTTTTAAAAGATGAAATGTGGCGCATATTGTTTAGAATTATTAATACACATTTTGTTCTAAGAGTGTATATGAGAAAACTAATGGCACGTTTTTTAAACAGCATCGCTTTACCTACTAATATCATATCTAAAATCAACAGGGTCCACCGAAACAATTGCATCATTACGGGACTGTCTTGTGTGCCGAACCTGATAATACATGCATGTAAACTGTAATTCTCTCCTTATACATTGCCAATCTCAAATGATCAGTTTTGTTTTTGAAGATTGTCGTAGTACTGTCGCTATAGAGTTAACATATTCAAAGGTTTTGTGCAAATAATACGAACATGTTCACTTCAGTTTAATATCAAATGAAAAAGATATTAACCAAATTTAATTAATAACAATTGCAAAATATACTAACCTTTTTATATCTTAATTATCTCAATCATATATCGTGTCCTTGATCTCGATCGAATCACTACTGATACTAATTTACTTCTAGCGCACCTGTTTTGGTGACAATGCAGTCAACAAATGAGACAGATCCGTGACATTAACCCCCTCCGGGCTCCGATTCGCATCATCGGGCGTGGTCGCGAATTATCTTGTCACTTTTACCTTGGGGATACTGCAATTAAACGCGCCAGTTGTTTTAATTAAATCATTATACTTGAATAATCTCCTGATTAGCTGATCGAAGGGGTACTGAACACGGTGTCCCTTGGGCCTAACATCCATTTCTACATTCGTCTAGAGTGTTAATTATATGTGCTATTCCTCTCTTTTCCAGTTAGTTTGGTGACTGATCAAAATCCCTGGCTATGGCTATATATGGCTAAGTACTCATGAAAATAAAAGGCCACTCGATCACATGTCCTCATAACAAGGTGGCAACATTAATATCATAAAAAATACGCGCGAAAATTTTTTATCATCACGTAATTTGTGTAGTGAACTCCGATATGATATGTTCCCGCGATATCAAGAACAGGAATCTGATGTTGGTGTTAAATGCCACAGAATCGCTAAAATGAGCTGTCTATCACCCAAGCCTGTTCTCCTGAAAATAGGTTCACATTGAACGTATTTCAAAAACTAAATACCCCGGCATTATTTGAATCTGAATTACGCTCTATATAAACCAAAATGGGGCACGTATATGAGCGTATTAAAATCATATTTATGTTGTTTTGGTCCTTCGCGTGGCAAATAAAAAAAAGTTCTGCAAATGGCCACCAAAAAACTAAAATATGCAATGAAAACTGTTTTATTTATTTTCTCGCAGTCATTCATGATTTCAGATAGTAAACTGAGCGCATACCCTAAAGTTTGGTTCATATTTTAGATAATGCAGTCCGTTTGTTGCAATTATTTGCTGTCTAACTCTCCAATAATAATTCTTGACAACTGTTGTTTTTTGTTAAAACCACTTTAGTTTTTACATAATGAGAACGTATCTTTCATATTGTGAGGGTGAACAGGCGTTGTTATAGTATACACCATACATTGGTCATAAAGGGTAAGGATTTTTTTTTCTTTCAAATTGACTGTTTGAAATTGAGATATTTTGAAAATTCACGAATGGGGCGCCTTTTTAGCTCTGATTCAACGTGCAACAAAACCAACAACCGTCGAAGACTGCAATGGAAATAACGTTCAGGTGATTGGATATTCGATAATTGTGTACCATTTTTACCACAATGACGAGGCCTTCTCTCGAATGTCGTAACATTGCGTGTAAACGTCATCGCGATTGAGGAACGTATATTGTCCACGAAAAAACAGAACATTTAGAGTGATCGCATCGATGTGCATGTACTTAAATGTCTCCATGATCCGAATTAACTCTCCCAAATTACTATTTCTTTGGCTTCGGGGTACAAACTATTTGATTCGAATCGAGGAACCCATCCACCAAAGCTCGGAGTGATCAGATATCGATTTTTGAAATTTGTTATTTCCCGATAAATGTTAATTTTGGCGCCCCACGGTCTCGGTCCAAATTGCGGATGAAGATGGATAACTTTAAAATTAAGTGGCTTTGTGTGTTAGATATTTGACAAACCGGCCAAATTTCGTTGAACAAAATGTTGATAAATAACACGTTTTGGGTAATTGTATACTATAGTTGACTGTGCTTATCATTATGTTTGGGTAATTAATCGATTCTGATAACTAAAAGCGGAATTAAACAAAAATTGTTGATGTTGGAATCTGATGATATGTAGACCATCTGATCAGATTGAGTACCTTTAAATGTCAGCACGAACGGTGTGTACCATATTAGACATCATGATGGTGTACGCTACAAGTATTTCGACTTTTATAATCCCAATAGTATTTTGGAAATATTTGAATACATGTATATGCATACATCTTCTCAAAGTATTTACTTGGAATTCAATTGGAATTGAAAATCCCCCAGTATAGTGTACTTGAGAAGCTTGGCTCAGAGAGTTCCGTGGTCCAGTGATTAGTGTGTCGGACTTGTATTCGCTGACAGCGATGCGAGTTCGCAGCTCTTCGCTGCTCTATTGTGAGTCTTGGTTTGTCCGCTTTGAGCGACGTCGGATTGTCAGCTGTTTCAAATCCCGCGCCAAGTTGTTACACGTGAGCAAGGTCGCTCGTACTGTGTTGGCTTCGCACCAATCATCCGTCAAACGAATACCGGTCAGCTTTGCATACTGTCGCGTATCAGTCCATGAGGGCACGTTCTGACAAGAAAACCATAGTCAGAAATGGTAACGCCACCAAGATTATAGTATTACATATAAATAGAAATTATAAAAAATACATAAAATATTTTGATAGCAATTGCGTTTAAACAAGTAATCCTTCAAATTATTACTAACAAAGCAAGTAAACGACTGTGGGGTCACTCAACACATTATAAAGACTTGGACTGTAAATACTAAAATTTAAATGAAATAATTAAAAGATAAAATTTACCAAGTAGTAAAGGTTAATTTTCTCATTTAAATTTTGTTTTTTGGTTAAATAAAGCAATAATTTAAATGTAACATTTGGTTTTAAAAAAATTATTGACCGTGGCTCTTCCAATAATTGCGCGACTGACCTGGTCAATTGTTCTTAAGAAGTTGTTTTGAGAATTACTATGGAGGGAAATAGTTATGGCTGTGGCTTCGCAAGTAATTAACTTGGTGACGTGATGTTAACAAATCTGAACTCCAGTAAACCAAGGACGCTCCATACCAAATATAAGGTAAATTAATAATTCTTTAGAAGTTGTTTTAAGATTTACTATGGAGGGAAAGAATTGTGGTGCTGGCTTTGCAACTATTTGACATCATTGTAACAAATATAAATATTAGTCACTCAGGCAATAGATGTATCTATTATGTATATTAAGTTATTGGGTCTTACGTGTCTTGAGATGTCTAAATAGTTTTCGATGGACATATCGCACAAGGGACCCACGCCAATCTTCTCTGTTGGGATTCCAATTGTTGGCTTATTAAATATGCACATATGCTTAAGATGCAGTCGCGTGCGAAGCACGCTCCCGTAAGTCGGGTTTTGGATCCCAGTTAATGAAAATATCATTGAAATAATCGGTTTCCCCCAATAAACATCCATATATTCAATATACATGTTTTGGAGCAGAATTAGGCAGTCCATATTGGACGCCATCATGAAATTTATTTTGTTTTGTTTTAATTTTCACACATATTTATTAGTTATGTGGATGGAGTTCTCATTAAACCTCACATCCTTATATTGGTTACAGTAATGCCCAAAGTAATTGACCACTTAACCACATCAGAATTATTGGTAATTTTTCAGGATTTAAAATCCTGAAAAATTACCAATAATTCTGCTGTGGTTATGTGGTCAATTACTTTGAACATTACTGTATGAGGATTGAGTTATCATTAAACCTCAAATCATTATATTGGTTAGAGTAATGCCCAAAGTAATTGACCACTTAACCACAGCAGAATTATGGGTATTTTTTCAGCATTTAAAATCCTGATAAATTACCCATTATTCTGCTGTGCTTAAGTGGTCAATTACTTTGAACATTACTGTATGAGGATTGAGTTATCATTAAACCTCAAATCCTTATATTGGTTACAGTAATGCCCAAAGTAATTGACCACTTAACCACAGCATAATTATGGGTAATTTTTCAGGATTTAAAATCATGAAAAAATACCCTTAATTTTGCTGTGGTTAAGTGATCAATTACTTTGGACATTACTGTATGTAGATGGAGTTAAACCTCACAACAGTATGTTGGGGATTTGGACCTTGACTTGGGACCTTTGGGTTTTAACGCAACAAATGCGCGTACACCTTATACACAAATTTCTTATGTAACCAGAGTTTTTCTTGGATAAGATGAGTTTGAAGCCTGCTTACATTTCAAAATGTTGTCAGTTTTGTATTCTCTGCAGCGGAACTCGACGCATTGAAGCAAAAGTTACAAGAGATAAAATGTGTACGTAACGAGACTATAATACAAATGAAAAAATAAATTCAGGGAGGGGTGGGCGATACAGGGAACTAAGGGTTGAACCGGTGTAACACGATATCTCCCCCCCTGGGTATCTTCCCCCGCGGGGGAAGATACCCCGGGGTAACTTCCCCCCGGGGGGGGAACATACCCCGGGGTATCTTCCCCCCACCCTGGGTATCTTCCCCCCCCACTCGTACATTTTTTTTCCCTCACTTATTTTATATTATTATGCCGAGAAAACTATTAAAAAAAAAATTTTTTTTGGTTATTTTGAAGTTTAACTTAACCCAGCATAAATATGTCAAAATATTACATTATGATTCTATCGTTTAATTTGCTTTATATAGTCATGAAATAACGAGAAATTAACTTTACATGAGCAAAATTTGATAGAGTAAGAATTTGGGGTGGGGGGGGGAAGATACCCAGGCCTGAGTATCTTCCCCCCCACCCAGCACCTACATATGACAAAAATTAAACGTATGATTTTATTGCTTAATTTGCTTTATATAGTCATGAAATGGCGAGAAATTAACTTTATATGAGCAAAATTTGATTGAGTAAGAATTTGGGGTGGGGGGGGGGGACGATACCCAGGCCTGAGTATCTTCCCCCCCACCCAGCACCTACATATGACAAAAATTAAACGTATGATTTTATTGCTTAATTTGCTTTATATAGTCATGAAATGGCGAGAAATTAACTTTATATGAGCAAAATTTTATTAGAGTAAGAATTTGGGGTGGGGGGGGGGGGGGAAAGATACACAGGCCTGGGTATCTCCCCCCCCACCCCAAATTCTTGCTCTAATCAAATTTTGCTCATATAAAGTAAATTTCTCGCCATTTCATGACTATATAAAGCAAATTAAGCAATAAAATCATACGTTTAATTTTTGTCATATGTAGGTGCTGGGTGGGGGGGAAGATACTCAGGCCTGGGTATTTCCCCCCCCCCCCCACCCCAAATTCTTACTCTATCAAATTTTGCTCATGTAAAGTTAATTTCTCGCCATTTCATGACTATATAAAGCAAATTAAACGATAGAATCATAATGTAATATTTTGATTTTGACATATTTATGCTGGGTTAAGTTAAACTTCAAAATAACCAACAAAAAAAAAAAAATTTAATAGTTTTCTCGGCATTTCTTACCATAATAATATATAACTAGAGGTCAGATTCCATGGAATCAGATATACTTCCATGGTATACCATCCCATCCCATGTGAGTGCTATGCGTATATGTGTGTTCCTCTTCATGCGACAACGTATTGGTGTCTTATGATCTTATGGTGCACTTGCATTAACATTTCTAAATTTAATATATATTTTGGGACTTCTGTCTGTTTGGTTGTCTGTTAGCTACGACCGGGAAAACTGCTGGACGGATTTTGACAAAATTTTATAAATATGGGTACTTTTGTCCAGGGAGTGTTTTGGACGGGTCAAATCGTGACCGCGACATGACGTTGACCTTCAAAAATGTCAATCCAAGGTCAAATCTGGTAAAACAGACGGATTTCAACCAAATTTGATGCCTAGGAGTACTTTTGTCCGGGGAGTCTTTTGGGTGGGTCAAATCGTGACCCCGACCTGACATTGACCTTTGAAATGGTCAGTTCAAGGTAAAATCGAGTAAAGCGAACGGATTTCGACGAAATTTGATACCTAGGGAAACTTTTGTCCGGGGAGTGTTTTGGACAGGTCAAATCGTGACAATAGGTTACTTTTATAGTAGAGCGGGCATACCTATATAGTATATCGGTGAGCATGTTCATGCATTTGCCTTGCTTCTTGACAAGTCCGTTTGAATTTGCGTCATGAAGAGAGGGTTTGATTTTCAGTAATATATATCACCCGTTACAACGTTATACACTACCAGCGTTAAACCGTTGAATCTAAATCTTTAAAAAGCGTACTAATCTTGCGTTTAGATACTACTTATCACATCCACTCGTCGAAAAGTTTTTATCTCAATATCTGATTTTCGGAGTAATTTTCCACATTTGATCTTCGGTGGAATTTGCCAAATCTGAACCCAAACCGACAAAAACACTCCCTTGAGCAGGTTGCGTTTATAGTAGAGCGGTCAAATTTTGTAGGCGTGCCAACACTATACCGGCTTACATGCTCCTGCGTGAAACTCGCTCCTACATTAGCCCGTTTGGATTTGGGGCTAAAAATCGGCTAGTGATAGACTACATAAGTATACATATTTATGATATATAGCGTTGTCACGAGTAAACCGTTCCATCTGAAAATTAGAAAATTGTGCTCTAGATGCGCGTGAACACTAGCCATCAGATGTACTCGTCAAAAACAATTATATCGATGTTTGAATTTTCCCCCCTTTGCAATTTTCGTGGAATTTTCCTAAAGTCTCAAACCACCCTGACACGCATTCTCCATTGGGCATGTTACATTTATAGTATAGCCGTCAAACTTCTGGCACGTACATAAAGTATGTCAACGTACTTGCTACGACATTATCTTGCTCTTTAATCAGCCGGTTTGGATTTGGCGGGAAAAATAGTTGCAATATTTCCGTACACCGTAACGCGGAAAGTCCTGGGTAAAAACATTTTTAAGCGGTATATTCGTGTCCTAATCTCTAGTCCAATTCGGAATATGCAATAAAAAATTTAGAGCTCTGTACTTATAAAAAAAAAAAAAAAAAAAAAAAAAAAAAACCTTGGTTTATTCATCCTGGTGTTTAGTGTGTTTGCCAACTATGGGCGGTAACTCTTCAGGGAAAGCGCGGACACAAGTTTTTATGCCCGTGGGCAGTAGTGCATATCGAGATATGCATACGGTCTAATTTTCGATGCTCTGCTTCTTATAATTTCCGAGATAATAAAATGACATTTTTTCAAATAAAGGGAGATAACTCCTCGGTGAAAGCGCGGACAAAATCGTTATGGGCCATATGGTTAGAACTCATGTACCCCAACATACTTACCAAGTTTTAGTGTCCTACTTCTTGTACTTTTCGAGTAATAGTGATTACAAAAGTGTCAAGTATAATAATAATAAGAATAATAATAATAATGAAAAATAATCAAAAAAGGGCCATAACTCCGCCAAGAAACATTGGGCGGAAATCGTGATACCATTATATTTAGTAAACCTTCGATGCCTACATTCGCTAGAGATTTCGCGTTCCTATTGCAATCAGTTTCTGAGTATTTCGAAATAAACGGAAAACGACCTCAGTAGAAAAACAATATACTTCCTTGGTTACACCATGGAAGTATAATAAGTGAGGGGAAAAAAATATATGAGTGGGGGGGAAGATACCCAGGGCGGGGGGGAAGATACCCCGGGGGGGGGGGAGATAAACTGTTACACCGGTATAAATTTATAGAGCGATAATGACCAATGTTGACATATTATGCATCTCAACTCTACTGAACATTGCAACAAGGCTATAACATAGTGGGTGTCAGAATATTAGTCATCTCTATATAGTGCCAGAATAGTCATTTATGGACTTCTATAAGATGTTGGGTTGGTACGTTATATGGACTCGGAGAAAAAGGGGTTCGTACCGATGAACTGACATAAATTAGTGGAGCGATGTTGCCATGTAATGTATCGCAACTGTACTAAAGCAGCAATGACATAAAATGGGGGGGGGGGGGTATGAAATTATCTCTATCTCTATAGATGGCACCAGGATTATATAGAAAGGAATAGCAATTGATATACGTATACGGTATACTATAGTAATACCATAGACATATACGTACAAGTATCACGCGATAAAATATTAAGTAACGTGACTATAGCGATGAAAAAATTAAATAAATTGGACCGGGATTAGAGGTTGGGTTGGTTATATGTGGATAATTGGATATGGAATTCATACCGATGAAACGATACAAATTAGTGGAGCGATAAAGACCAATGTTGACACTTAGTCAGGCTATGCGGGAGAAAATAGGGGTTGATACGATAGGCAGAAATAAATTTGTCGTGTGATAATGACCAATGTTGACGTATAAAGTAACGCGACTGTATTGTCGCACAATTAACAGATATAACGGTCAAATATGGACTCTAGTGCACAATATGGAACAGCTCAGAAAACATTTGCAGGGCCCTAAAATTTATTTAACAAGGCAATTGGCATCTGCCATATATACAAATCGATTTATGTCGATAAATCTCTTATTTTTCAAAAATTTTAGCTCACACTTGGTGTGTGTGCGTGGGATACTTATATATTCCTAAAATGACAGGGTACAGCACGTAATTATTTTTTAGATCGAAGATGATAAAATTTAACACAGGATTTCCCATTAAAATCGATTTATGTCTATAAAACTGTCATTTTTCAAAATTTTGAGCTGAAATTTGGTGTGTATGTGAGTAATACTTATATATTCTTAAAATGACAGAGTTCAGCGCGTAATTATGTTTTAGATGGAAGAAATTGAATTTGTTTTCGATAATAAATTTACACTACAGCGTGGACCGTGTACGGGTCATCGAGTAGACGCATTTTGTAAACAGGCTTTTGTCAATTGCCATTTTGGTCAAACTAAACCCTTTTCGACCGGGACAGCAGATCCGAATAGTAGCTAAGATGTATTTAGATAGAATTATAAAAAAAATTGACCGATTCGGGTGCATTTTAAGAGAATCGTGTGGAGAAATCTTGGTGATAATTCCAGAAAATAAAGATGGCAGAGAATCACAATGAAACTACCCACAATTCACTTCACTACACCAGGGGTTCCCAATGGGTTACACATTATTTTCAGTCTATAAAATTATTTATATTTTCAACAACAAGTGACTTTAAGTTTACAATTTCAGCCTGTCCTGACTCTATCGATACGATTTATCACATTTTCAAAAACTTATTTTACACCGGTGACGTTAACTTTACAATTTAAGCATCTACGTGATTCTATCGGTACGATTGAGTAAGGTACAAATAAAAATCTCCAAGAATACACCAGGGGCTCCCAATGGGTGATATATTATTTTCAGGCTATCAGATTATTTATATTTTCAACAACATATTATTACACCGGTGACTTTAAGTTTACAATTTCAGCCTGTCCTGACCCTATGGATACGATTTATCATATTTTCAAAAACATATTATACACCGGTGCCGTTAACTTTACAATTTCAGCATATACGTGATTCTATTGGTACGATTGAGTAAGGTACAAAAAAAATCTCCAAGAATACATTCGTCCAGTCCACCACACAATATCAAAATCACCGAAACTAGATACACCACCATGTGGCATAATAAAACTAGAGCAGCGCCTGCAATGGCTGCAGCGGGTTCATTGGTTGGCTTGTACCAAAGACGGGGGTAATATTGTAATGTTTAAAAGCATGTTAGAGCGAGTAATTGCCTTATCGCTATATAAAACTGTCATTATTATTATTATCAAAATAACAAGAGATAACAAGAAAACCAATGTCAGAAATGGTAACTCGCTCAAGATCATCTATATCTATATTTGCGAATGTATGTCTGTCTGTCTGTCTGTCTGTCTGTCTGTGTTCTATAGAAATTCACAGGGGACCATCTAGATGATGCCAAAGGGGTCTACTAGGAGTAACTTTTTACAAGAAAGATAATGGTAGGGGTTAAAATTTTCAAAAGTGACGCCGTTGTTGTCAGGGGCAGAAAAGGGGGAGGGGCAGAAAAAAAATTTGTCGGCGATTGCCACGAAACTTATATATAATCATCCCCATAATATGAGGAATATAATGGTGTGTTTTAAATATGGCAAAAGTCGCGCCGTTCGCGTCAGGGGTGCCCGGAAGGGGGAGGGGCAGATTATTTTTTTTGTCGCCGATTGCCACGAAACTTATATATAATCATCCCCATGATATGAAGAATCCAACGGTGTGGTTTAAATATGTCAAAAGTGGCGTCGTTCGAGTCAGATTTGCACGAAAGGGGAGAGGGGCACCAAAATTGATAAAACTAATTTTAGCGCCGATTTCCACCAAATTGATATATATTCTTCTTCATGATACAATGAATCTAATTGTGCGATTTAAAGGTACTCAATCCGAACAGAGGGTCCCCATCTCAACAGATTCCAACAACAACAATCCGATCAGATGGTCCTATATTACTATTTCTTTGGCTTTGGGGGTAAAAAATATTTGATTCGAGTCGAGGAACCCATCAAACAAAGCTCAGAGTTATTAGATATTGATTTTTGAAATTTGTTTTATTCTCGAGATGAGTACTAATAATTGCCGTCAATTTCGTATCCTGCTCGAGATGTGTACACCAAAACTTTATTCAAACAGACAAGGATGGATAACTCTAAAATCAAGTGGTAATAATAACGCAATTTTGACTGCGTTCTGGGCCAGAAAGTATTCCCGATAATGAAAAATAATAGATTTCTAAAATCGATATCTAACAAATCTGAGCTTTGATGGGTGACTTCCTCGACTCGAATAAAATATTTTTGACCCCCGAAGCCATTGAAATAGTAATTGGGAGGAGTTTTATCGGATTGCGTACCTTTAACAACGCCAAATTGTTGTCGTTTGGATGAGAGATTGGGAGGGGGTGGGCACTAAATTTGATAATAATTGGTTTAGTCGCCGATTGCCACCGCACTTATACAAAAGCATCCCCATGTTATGAGGAGTCTAATGGTGTGGCTTATATCTGTCAAGTGTGGCCTCATTCGAGTCAGGGGTGTATTGAAAGGGACAGGGGCACCAAAATTGATGCACATTTTTTTGGCGCCAATTTCCACCAAATTGATACACGTTATTATCCATGATACGAGGAATCTGATCGTGTGATTTAAAGAAGCCACAGTGGTGCTGTTTAGGTGAGAGATGGGGAGGGAGGGATTGGCTCCAAATTTGATTAAAAAACATTGTTTAGTCGCCGATTATCACTTATAAAAAATCATTTCCATGATATCAGGAGTGTAATTGTGTGGTTTAAGGATGTCACAAGTGGGGCCATTCGAGTCAGTGGTGTATAGAGATGAGAGGGACATTATATCTATATGTTTAGTGCCGATTTCCACCAAGATACATATTCTTCTCCGTGATACGAGGAATCTTATCGTGTGGTTTAGACACAACAAATTGGTGCCCTATGGGTGAGAGATATGGGGATCTTCAATTTGATACGAATTTGTATACTCGCCAATTTTCACCAATTTCATATATATGCATCTCTAATCTCTAATGAGTCTTAGTGTGTGCAGCTTGAGTCCGAAATAGGGACGGGAGGGTAACCAAAAACTGATACAAAATATTTTTAGTACCAATTACCATCAAATTCAGACACGTTCTTCTCAAATGATACAAGAAATCAAATTGTGCTGTCTGTCTGTCTTTCTGTCTGTCTGTGTGTTCTATATATAACTTCACGCGGTACAATTGAAGAGGCAAAAGCTGATACAAATATATTTGGCACTAATTTCCAACAAATTCATACATGTTTTTATCTAATGATATACCATGAATTAAATCACATTTGGTGTCGTTTGCGTCACGGATGGCGAGCGGATATGCACTATCATAGATAAGATTGCTATTCGCCGATATCCACATATAAGTTATATATAGTCACCCAGGCCATCTCCATATCATTTTAAGGATATTTGGGCGTTCACATTTCACAATCCCGACAAATGGTAACCCACTTATAAGTCACTTGAACAATTATATCTTCTTAATTGTCATATTTATATGGGGATTGCAATCAGGACATTCACACAATGAGCTAGCAAAAAGAGATACATAGAAGAAGCATTAAACGTATATTTATCATTCTATTGAAGAGATACATATATTCGTGCAAACTGAGAGACCTCGAACCGTCAGAGGATTGCATATATATTATAACAAAATTGAGTCTGTTCCATTCAATACAGTTTCCACACAATAAGTTACAATTTGTCAGGATAGATGGAAGGCCTGTTCAAAATTAGTGGTCACAGTGTGCAGTCATATAAAGTTTCTTCTGATATACAATAAAATGCAGTTAGTAGTACATGACTTTTCAGGATCCTCCCAATACTGACATCTGACAAGGGGTTTAGAACAGACTCGTCGACTGACATAAACAACTCAAAATCTCGCCCTGTGTCTGGCAAATGTAGCTGATATGCACGCGCAGCAACATTTCGTTGAAACTGAGAATATTAGCCAATATATAGCACCATGAACAGAGGAGCACCTGGAAATTTCTTTAAAACATCTGTATCTTCATAGAGATATGATAGCCAGGTATCCTCGAGATCTTAGTCCAACCCACTAGATTGATTGATACATCTCAATATGTAAAACCAAATTGTCATCTTTTATTTATGCGAACTAATGTATTTATGATGTCCATATATCATATTATAACGTCTGACGTATACGCAGTTGTAAATAAATAAATACTTCATTATTGGCGGAACGGATTAATCGCGATAAACAGAATGACAATTGACAAGGTGGGCCACTACTTATATTCCATGACTGTAATAATCATGTTTTGTGATGCTATTTGAATATACAATTTATGAGAACACGTATAACACTTTGAACAAGAGTGTTCTCTATTCCCAACAAATATCCACAGCATACAGATGGTTTCACATCGCATTAACCTGGGAAACGCCGGGTAACCCTGCTAGTATATTATATACCCATGATTGTAATTATAGAATATAAAATATATTGGTTTCACGAATGACTAACTCATAATTCCGTCAAAACAACTAATCCTTCAAATTATTACAACAACTATATACGGCTTATCACTGAAGGTTTCTCATGCTTCTCACCAGAATTCCCAACTACACATTTTACCGGACTCGGCCTCCGGGTCGCAGTTCGACTTTTAATCCGTCCCAAAAAATTCCCATTTCTATAAATAAACTGCCCATGCATACCAAGAATCAGCCATACACGCGGAGCGCGAAATGATTTCAAATTGCATGTAACAATTTTCAAGACAGGATATTCGTAAATATTGGTTGACGAACACAATTATTTCTCATTGTAAATATTGTCGTCTGATATATAGAGGAGCGGTCTTGACCAGTCTTGACCAGAATTTTTTTTTTTTTTTTTTTTTTTTACACATGGAAAAATTATATATAATATGAAAGTAGAAGATGTAGGCTTCATGTTCCGCGCTGCTGTAAAATGTGAAAGTGGTGCCGTTGCCATGGAAACGGAATGTAAACAATGTAGACACATTTTGATATAAAACCATTTCCGTAAATGGCAAAAACTAATTTAAACCCATTCTAGGACAGGAACAGACGTTGAAGGTCATTTATTGATGATTTGTCCACTATAACTATGTTCCAACTATTCCAGTATTAAATAGGATGCACATATAGGTTATACGGGTCTTTATTGCCATTTTGGGGTGGAAAATGATGATTTTTGCAAAAAATGCGATAATTTTGGAATTGGAACATTTATTGGATACTACATTGGTTACAGTAATAATTTATGCATTATTATGATGGCACCATACGTGTACTTAAAATTAATTGGGATAAAACTGCCGAAAAGGCCCAATACCCAGAGAAAACGAGCGTCGCACAGCGACCGCATTTATCCCGTCGGGTCGCTAAAACATGACAGCTAGAGAGACACGTTTGCAGTTGTTTACCAAAACTAAGAATAGAACCAAAACAAGATCACGTGCCCGATTGGGTCAGTTGCTAAATAAAGATTTGATGGATCATGCGGATCGATACACAAATTCCATTGGTGGGATTAACATGCAGTATTATATGATCATTAATAAGATTTAATAAGTCAACATCTGCCTGGTAATTTATTCGCAATGTTACCAAAAACTCTCAGCAGCATCAGGGTAATATATAACCAGGGCGCTGATCGTTTTCAGTAAATCGGGAGAGCGGAACTATATCACCGGAGGCACGTGATCAAGCTGTGAGAGGCCCAAGGTCTTTTCGCAAGATTTGAAAATTGGGGAAAGTATGTTTTTGTTTGAAATTACCTCCCCCCCCCCTTTTTTGTTTGTTTGTTTTGTGATCCTGCGGCATTCGCTGGGCACTGACCAGCAGACATCACTAACCAGGGGGTCTAGTGTCTCGTTTCAGGTCCGGGTTCCCACGGACTCCGCTTGTTTGCTTGTTGCCATGGCGCATTGTGGGCCAAAAAAGGAAGACGCGAAGCAAGAAATGGATAACTGGACAGTGAACATCCTACCAATAATTTCACGACTACCTTTTTGATTAATAATTCATTAAATAAAGGTAGTCAATCAGGCAGACCTGTCTTTGTTGTGTTACGACCCTGCGGGATAAATACCTGTTACCATGGAAACGATATTTAAAAATACAAAAAATGCCGTTATTGGAAAAAAATGAAGACCTGTAACCCTTGCGACACAATATAACTTTTTGAAATTTGTTTTCTATGACATGCACTTTTAATCCGGACTTCTATGTTGGGTAATTGTTGCGGTTTATTCAGCTGTTGTCATTGAAACGGATCAAATTTCGCCAAATAGTGATGTTTTTTCCCATAGAGCTGACATTTGAAGCATGTCATTTTATGAAGCAAAGCTTATTATGACAACCCGTTATAGATGTCTCAAAACCTTTTTCAACGATTACTATTTTCCAATTATCCCAGTAGTAACTAGGATGCACATAATTATAGGATATGAAGGTTTTATTGCCATTTTGGGGTAAAAACTGTTAATTTTTGCAAAAAATGCGATGATTTTGGAATTGAAACATTTATTAGATACTACATTGGTTACAGTAATAATTTATACATATTATGATGGCTTCTTACGTGTGCTTCAATCTAGTTTTGATAAAACTGCAGAAAAAGCCCACCCTGAGAAATACCTATCACCATGGAAACACGATCTTTAAAAAATACAAAACATTTCATTATTGGAAAGAAATGAAGTTCTATAACCATTGCGACACAAATGAACTTTTTGAATAATGAATAATGATGTTTTCCCCTATAAATCGGACATTTAAATTGTGAATTTTATAAAGCAAAACATATTATAACAACCTGTTATAGATGTCTCAAAATCTTCCCATGTAGCTATATATATGGACTTGCCATGTTCACATGTAACTATTAATTAATTATTATAACCGGAGTAATCACTTGATTGAACTGGTGACGTGATATAATTCATTCGAGGCATGCAGGGACTATTTTGTAAAACACTCGGGCGCAATGTACTCTCGTGTTTGTGCAACGTCCCTGTCTCTCATGAATTAGTTCTCGTCACCAGTTCAATCAAGTGATTACTCTCTATATTATGCATACTTTCTTTATTGGTGTTTATGCAAATAAATAGTTTTGTATCATATCATGATTCTTGCACCTACTTTAATATCAAATTCAAGGATGTTCAAGTATTGTAGGGGTCGAAATTCAAGGGTTGTCAATGACACTGGGTTACCATTGATCATATTACCTCAAACAGTATAGTACTTAGTATATATGTAGCAGTAGTCAATAGCAAGTATTGTGAATACAAGATGCAATCAGAATGTTATGAGTAGAGAAAAACAGCAATACCACATACATATTAGCAGCATTAAAACAATATTTTGTTTGCTTCTCCAGGGTTAGGAATATGTAACTATCTGCTGTACAGCTTTTGAAGCTTAAGTGATTTGAAACAACAAACACAGCCCACATTAATTCGGCACGAAGTACATTGGTTCCTGATGCACTACTGTTTGTTTGGAGTACCCTTAAATTTGAAGTTGAACTAGTAGTGTCAGTTAAATTAATGCACTGGAAGTTGAACTTGTGGCACTGGAAGTAAACGTTGAAGTTGCAGATTGTAGAGCATGACTATTAGTTGTCGTGGTGGCTGTTGAACCTGTGTTGAAAACAGGTTGTCGTGCTTGCATTGACAATGTCGGTGTTCGGTTGACGTCATTGCTGCTATTAATGTGCGATCGTAACGCATGCTCACCCATGTTTCCAACGTTCATGCATATCTTGCATCTCGCGGCATGGACATTTGGGGGAATCTCCTGTAACCATGCACTATAATCTCCTGTAACCATGCACTATAATCTGCTTGTGTTTTCCATCCTGATTGGAACCTACATTGTCCGCGTTTTGACATTTTATTGAATTTCATTTATCGCCTATTTGTTTTGTTTTTTTTACAATCTCAACAGACGATGCAGTCGGCCAATCAAAATCATCAGTATCGAGCGTGAAACAGGCTGCCGGACTCTCCGCCAATCACATGCGCCGTTACGAATAGCATTAGGTCGAACAGCAATTCCGGTTGCTATTTATAATTACGGAATTTCCATGCAGTAGGGGATTCCCTGACAGAACAAATTTAATTTCCTGGAATCACCAAATAAAGTTACTCCTCCGGGGCAGGGGCGAGGAAATTCAAGTATATATTTAGAGGCAGTGGCGCTATTCAAGTACATGCTGGTGGGTGGCGTGGAATTAAAGGGTATTCAAGGCTCTGGAAAAATAATTGTCAAATTCAAGTACGTTCAAGTACCCGCGGGAACCCTGCGCATAGGTTTGATTTACCATCTTGAACTTTATGAACTATTTATTCACAACAGTACACTTTATACAGATATTTATTACTGATAAAATGTGCATATACTGCGCATGCATATGGACCACTTCTTGTTACTTCTACGATACTTTTGCAGTTCCATATCAGATGAATACCCTATGTCAAGCCATATATACTCGTGGAATTACTCATGGCCTTTTATACTCGTGGAATTACTCATGGCCTTTCATGCATGGCTAATTTTGCTTTCTCCGCCTTTCTAGTAATCGTATGGTGGTTATAATTGTACATGTAGGTAATTTTGAAAGTATATCGTGCACCAATTGAAAGCGATTAACCCTAACTGATAAATTATAAGAAAGTATGTCTGGCAAATTTGTCAGTGTGTGGACCATTATGCTACAATTCTATACTTTCCGCAAATATATTATCAACTTGTGATCTCATTTTGTATTATGGAGGCTAAGATCTAAAGGAAGGCATAATAAATTTTAAGAGTATTTATTAACGAAAATAAAGTTATGTATAATGCACTTTCAGTTGAATTCATATACATGTAATAAGTACCTTTAAAGGCATAAATACTATTCGAGCAATATGTCAACAATAATATATATATTACATTTATGCAGAGTTGAAAAGCTGAAATAAGTTCATTGGGACTCATTATTCTGGACTTGTATTATATCTTCGTCTCTCTGTGCAATACCAAAATTATAGACGTAGAAATCCGTCTGTGCATTATTAAGTTGAAAAATAATAAAGCCACATCTGATGATGGCATTCGGAATGAATATTAAAGAGTTTCATCCGATAAAATGATGCCAATCTATGTTTGCCTGTTTAATTTAATACTCGATTCCGGTTGCATACCAGATGATTTGTTGATTGGTAACATTCACCCTATTTGCAAGACAAAATGATCACGAGATGACCACAATAATTATGTGGGTTCTTGTGAATATGTATGAATCTATCAAATCTAGAGTTGTTTTGAGCGGTAAAACTTTTGATGTTTTCAAATCAAAATCAAATGTAGGAGTGAGGCAAGGTTTGAACTTATCTCCCTTATTATTCTCGATGTACTTAATGATCTGACAAAATTTCTCATGGAAGCTGATGTAAGTGGCCTGAAAACCGCATCTGACAGACTTGAAACGTTGGATGTATTGTATGCATGTAAATTGAAAATGCCTTTAAGGAGCACACGACCATCTGTTTTAAAGAAAACGTGCCAAATGATCAAAGAGATTCAAACTTCCGTAGCTACATGTTATCCAGGTTAAACCAGGAAGCTAGCTTCCACTTCACATGGCGGCAGCCTGTGAACTACCATAACACATTGTCTATTCATATTTGTCAAACCCCGTGTCACGTCCTGATGGCAACATTAACTTGCATGATTCATTAACTAATTACGTTAATCATCGTCCATTCGCACTTGGCATGGGGTTGGTATTGTTTTATGTATTTCGTTGTCTCCGTGCCATGTACATTGGCTGGGAGAATAAAGTATGTTTGAAAAGTTGTACTGTTTGTATTTCCTGAACATCCCTCCAGATGAATAATAGGCCATCGCAATGTATAATTTTATATAATGTGACATTCCATTTAATAAAGATATGGTTAATACAGGACGAGCCAACTAACTACAATAAGCCTCTCCTTTTAAAATTTCGATACCGATTTAACAATACTCCAGTTGAATTTTTCGGAAAACTCTATTGTGTGTGTGTATTGAAATTTCCGTTCAAAATCAACTCAGATTGTGGTTCGTTCACGTACAGATTTTAGTTCCGGATGTGAGAGAGCGTTTACAATGAGTGCACATGTGTTCTTGTTAGGTAGCGAAAATTTAATTGAAGCGTTACAAATGTTAAGGGTCGGGGGACCTCCACTAGAAACAGTGGGGGGAATTAATTCTATCTATAATATCAAAAATTTACAATTAACAGCATATACATTGGTCCATCTGTAAAACATGACGATAAAACGTTGTACGCGGAAAATGTATTACAAAAATAAGAAATTTACCTTGAAAATGGCACTGCAAAAGTTCTTGTTTTCCGATGCTCGGACTAAATTTTCAAATAATTATCAAGTGTGCTATTCTTCCACTAAAATTATTTACCCATTCAGCAAATAGAAGTGGTGATATATAAGTGAATCCAAAACATTATTTTTGCTTCTAAAAAATTCATAATTTTGCAGCAAATAATTTCAATTTGCTTATTCTCACGGTAAACATTTGTGTGGTTCAGTGTTAGATTCAGTGAGTTCCCCGCGATTCTTAACCCTTCCATGACTGGGGCTTCCTGGATTTTTGAGAAAACACTTTTCACTGCATTCTCTTATATATGCGAGTCTCACATAAGGAGCCTCACATACATAAGAGAATAGATTGGCATAACAATATGCACAGTGGCATTGTAAGCCAGTCCATTCTCTTATATATGCGAGGCTCCCTATCGAAGACTCGCATATATAAGATAATGCACTGGCACATGATCTCCAATGCTGCACCAGTGCAGCTCCCATCATGAAAGGGCTAAATTGGTCAGTGTCACATGGTTCCGATGATTAAATTACCGAGGACCTCCAAAAGGATTGTGTATTACCCAGGACCTCCTAGATATAGATGTGGATCTCAAAACCTCGTTCACCCATCACCTGCGTGACCTTTCACATCTACAGCAATTACAACGACGGTTTTCGTTAAGGGGTTTCCACGCCTGAGCTATGTCAGGAGATGAGGAGGTGGAAAGTTTAGATGGACCTACACTAAAAACTTTATTGTTAAGCTAGTACACCACCTGAAGGAATCTATAATGCATGAAGACCACATCAAGCATATTATATACATTAAACATGTCAAAAAGATGACTTTAACCATAGTTTTAGAAAGGAAATTTTGGGAACAGCTTGAGTGGAAATGAATAACTGCTATAAAAAGTACATGATCTGAACTAGTAAAAGGGTCGAATGGCAATTTAGCTGAGTTCAATACTGCTTCAAGAATTTCAACATTATGTTGGTCCATGAAAGGTAGACAGACAAAATAATATAGAATATTTCTGGTGAAAGTGGGGTCCTGTGTTGTGTAACCCAATCCCCGTTACGGAGATGCTTGTTACATTAGCTGAATTCCCATTTCGACACATTGGGTAACATAATTATCGGATGTATGAGACGCAAATGACCAATTCAGGTGGCTATTCATTATCTCTATTATATACATGTTAACAAAAATACTTTATGAGAGTGTAATGGTAACATTAAATTCATGATTACGTTGATATACAGTGAATGTGTATGGGTATGAACAAAATGATAGTTGAAGATTATGTTGAAGTACATGTAAGCAGGAGGAAGAAGGTAACGGTGTAAGTGGATTAGGGGTTCCCACTTTCTAACATTGCACACTCGAATACTGTTTGTGATTTCGGGAACATTTGTACTATTCTCCGAGCCACAGTATGCTCGATTATGGCTGAAGGGGTCACTCTCACCAAAAAATGTGCCGAAGGGTACACAGGGTTTGAAAATGTGCTGATGGGTACACAGGGTTTGTGATCGGCATGAACACCATTACTTAAATTGTGTTTATGAAAGTCTGGCGCCCATTAGCAGTTTGTTTTCAGTACATTTTGATATTCATTGGAACGTAAACAACTATTCTCTAACAGAAATCATGGCAGATACGAAGACTGAGTGTCCTTTAGAATGACATTTCAAACCATGTGTACCCTTCAGCACTTTTTTTGGTGAGAGTGACCCCTTCAGCTCCATTATGTATTCATCTCTCAAGTAAATGTGCACTCGCAAACCATTCGTTGGATTGCAAATGCAGCTACCAACATGCAAACTCCCTCGCAAATGCAACATATATAGATGCAACTCATCACAAGTAATGTATTTGTAATGCCAGATATTCGCGGTGAATACTTGTCGAGAATTTCGCATAATGAACCACTACTGATAAGAATTACGAGTAATGTACTATGTGACTATACTTGGTGTTCTTTCTATCGGTTGTCGTTTTGTCATATCCGTAGTTCGATTAGTGTTTCTAGAAGTCAAGCGTGTGCACGCGAGCTTTGCGTGCATTCATCGAGCCTACTACTGACTATGAGCTGACAACATCATTGAATATGAAATAATAATGGCAAACAGAACTGTATCACCTTACTGTGAGTGGCCATAATTCTGTGAACAGGTTTATGTATGTCCGAAGATATTCGTAATTCTCGTCTCTAGTAGTTCATTAAGCGAAATATGTCATCAACTGCTGATCCGTCGCGACTATCTCTGAAATCAACCAGATCACCCTGGTAACAGTGATTGAACGCAAAACATGTGTGTTTATAATAATATACACATAGCACCATATTGCACTGAATTTGTGTGGCAATCCGCTGCATGTCTTAGCGAAACTAAACCGTGTACAGATGCAGCTCCGTAAGATCCAAACAAGGTCTGTGTTGCATTAAATCCATTTGTCCTATCCAGTTACCCGGCCGGTATGAGAATTTCCAGAGAAGATGAAGTTCCAGTTCAGAGACTCATTATATGACGTCATCTTACTGGGTTCCCAAAGAACTAGGCGTTGTTCGATCAGTCTGTTGTGTGTGCGTTTCAAACGCAATTATGTTTATGCCATCACGAATTGTGAGTATAACAACCCGTAATTATGGCTCAGATGATCCGTAACCGCATCAGATGGATCATCAACTGTGCCACACTGACTTGAGCTGAGTTTGTACACGTGGCGGGTTTAAGATATTCGCGGACAAAGCCACAGATGAAGAGTACATTTCCGCCAAATTCCGCCACTAGAGGAGCCACCGTAGCAGTAACAGTTATACTGTATATTGTGCTCGTCAATCTGATTGCGGACAAGAGTTTGGCTATCCCCATTTTGCACCTCACAAAAAGCAAACATAACAACGACGGTCTGAAATAAAGAGAAAGACAGATTACAGAATACAGAAGCAACATAGACTCATGAAATAATAAATGAGAGAACAAAAAATGAGGGTGGCATCATCTATCTACCCCTTGAATCCTGAATAATTGTTAACAGAGAGGACATTCCGGTTAAGAAAATATAGGACACAAGTCATGGTTAATTCACACTAATATGATAATTTTCAAACATTTGCTGAAGTAATGTCCACTTTAAAATATCAAAAGTTATTAGACTAATTTACATCAAAATATGTCATTTGGGCTGGAAAATAATAAACAATGTGTGTAATTTTGCTATAATAGATTTCTGTTGAATCCTGAATACCGGTTAAATTGGGCATGTGAATCCTGAGTACCAGTATACAGATGGGTATGAAACTCGCATAATAAAAGAGAGGGATGACACCCTCGTGAATCACGATTATCAATAAATATTGACCATCCAATAGAATAAGTATAATTTAATCCACATTGTCAACGTATAGCCCATGTTTAAAGCGACATGTTTCAGTCGGATTTATTATTATATAATGTACCTTTAAATTATTCGCTGTTGGTGTCCACACAGCCCCAGGCGGATTTGATCCGGCTATCTCACTTCTTGTGCGGCTCTCAAGGTAACACGATGTTAGATTTCCTACTCCGGGTGGACCCTGAAAGATAAAAGCGCCATGATTAATATTCTTTAAAGATTTCTCTTATAACGGTCAACACTTATGAAATATCTTTACGAACATCGTTTTGAAGACAACTTCGTGTCTAGGTTCAGTTTCAGAAAATGTGAGAAATATCTTATGCCACACAAATTCGACTTAAGTGTTTATAAAGAGAAACTTAAAATACGAAAACAACAGTCGAATATCCTTATGTTCTAAAACAACATTATGTGTTGCCCACAGATCATGGTAACATTCAAACAAAAATCATTTATTCAACTGAAAGTGTCTTTGATTAGAATTGTTATTGTATGTCCCTGCATTCATTTAAACATATAAGGGAGGTTAGGCCACATCTTTTTAATAAAATATCTTATCACAATATGTGCCTATCAATATTCAGAACGCGAATGTCCATTTCCACATGACATATTATAGTCATATTAAGGAATATGGACACTCGAGACTGGCAAACAAAACTAGATTTACTCCATAAGTCACATTTTGTTTGAAGAAATGAAGTGTACAAAATATTTCATTCTACCATAGTTAGTTCACAATAATTGAAGATATTCTGGTAGTGTTGACAAATTATTCCTGTCGAAACACAAAACTTTGTCAACTTACAAAAATTTCACCTGAGCACATGTTTACCTCAAAGATAGGCAACTTGACGTTTTATACTGCTCATATGGGCATAATTTGGTAAAGTTTCAGTTTTCTCAGGTTTTAAATAACTTTAAAATTGATATTATTTACTCAAAAAGCACATACCAGTGATAGTTATTTCATGCTTTCTATACATTGTTGTTCAGTATTTCCCAAAAGTTGAGTATCCATAGTCCTTAATCCATAAAGTAGTTACACACGCATAAAGAAATGACAACATCAAAATGAAAAGTACGCATTGCAGTGGTTCAATACTATCATCAAATTGAACAGTAATTGTCTGTAAAATTACGGACATTTCTCCCAGTGTATATATATGCTTCAAATTCATAACGGTTTCCCATTTGCTATTCGCACTAACCTGCGGTCCAGGCGTTTTACTGATCTCTGCGAGCTTCGTGTCGACTGAGATCATATAATCACCCAGCTTCCTCGTAAAGTTCGTAGTGAATTGGCTCACAGACATTGTGGTGTCGTTCACTTCCTGTTTCACGTGGGTGTACGCAGCATTCAGGTTATCAACCTCCGACACAAGATTCACTTCCAGAGTATCGACCTGCATGTATATTAGTGTAAATATGTTTTATCCCTTTCGTGACTTGAGCTGCGCTTGTGCTGCATTAAGATCATGTGCCAGTGTATTCTCTTAATAATGCGAGTCCTCATAGGGAGCCTCGCATATATACATGTAAGAGAATACACTGGCTTACAAGGTCAAGGTAAATATTGTTTGGCCAATGTATTCGCTTATATATGCGAGGCTCCATGTGGAAGACTCGCATATGTAAGAGAATGTATTCGCACAGTGTTTTCGCAAATTCCAGGAAGCTCCAATCATAGACGGGTTATTTGCATGCAACATATATGTTACAAATTCAAAAACACAAATGAGAAAATGCATTTGGTAGTAAGTGGTTTCTTTTTGTTGCCATTTCCGATAAATAAGTATGAACCCTTAACGAAAGCGAATGCATTTGCTAGCTTTCGCTTAGCATTAACATTCGGATTAGCATTCGAATACTTAGAAAAAACCACTAAGCAAATGAGGAGCGAATGGACCAATCAGTGATAACCTGAACTTTCGAGTGCTACCTTAGCGGATTCTTAGTCTTGATATAGGCCGAAATATTTATGAGCTTAGTATTCGAATGGTAGGCGTAGCATTCGAACCTCAGCTCATTTGCATAATTACCATTCGGATGGATCACTTAATACTTAGGCTCGAATGCTTAGATAACCATTCGAATGCTTAGCTAACCATTGATATCCCTATTTTTGGGCATGATCTACACTTGAGTTCTTAGTATAGGAATGATAAAGATTTTGGACTTAAAATCATTATAATTGCATCAATATGAGGCATTCGTGGATATTTTTATCTATATGTGGATTTTCTTATATGTATGTAGTATGTACAGATTTACATCCATTATAATTAAACTACTATCCAAGTGAATGAAGAATAAAACTGCTGATAAAACTGGAATTTATTCTCAACGAAAAAACAATAAAAGATAAGTCCATTGATTTATCATACCAGCAATTAATACACCCCATTAGCTAATATTCTATTGATCGCCTATAGAATTAGAAAAGTTACTGAACTTAATTCACCCAAAATAAAATTAAATATTCAGACAAAGAATTATCCATTATATATTGCACACTAGTACAAGGAAATTAAAGCACTAACTTTTCCATATAACATAAATTTGTACATGCAGATGATGTACTATTTTAGTTTATATGACTGTCTCAAGAGCTAACGGGATAGGTTTAATAATTTAATAATTTATTTACATAAATTCACATACTCCTTCCAGAAAACAACAAAGAGCAGAAATTAAAATGTCTGACTGGATGGAGAATTTCCCTCCTAACAGATGGAGAATTTCCCTCCTAACTAGAACCAATGACTCCGATTTAATGAGATCACATGACAATAACATCCTTGCCATTCGAATGTTAAGGAAGAATATTTCTTAACGTTCGATTCATGCTAAGCAAGAAAAAATACTAACGGCCAGTATTCTAATGGTGAGCGAATGTTAAGGAACATGGCCTTAATCTTCAAATGACATCTCTTAGCATTCGAATGGTAAGTGAATGCCAATAATTGCATCCTTTAGTCTTCAAATACTAAGCGAATGTTAATCAAATACTTATTAAGTGTTTCCTCTTAGTAAGGAAGATGCCATCCTTTTATAACACCCCCTGCGTCTACCATCATCTCTGTGGAACATAGTTCAGTCGGCATGCCGGCGTGTGTAGCGGGTAGTTGATTTGATATGTCATAAATATCGTTTTGGTCATATAAAGTTACATCTTTTATATATACTAGCAGGGTTACCCGGCGTTGCCCAGGTTAATGTATGCTGTGGATATTTGTTGGAAATAGAGAATGCTCTTGCTTAAAGTGTTATACGTTTTCTCATAAATTGTATATTCAAATAGCATCACAAAACATGATTATTACAGTCATGGAATATAAGTAGTGGCTCACCTTGTCAATTGTCATTCTGTTTATCGCGATTAATCCGTTCCACGAATAATGAAGTATTTATCTATTTACAACTGCGTATACATTAGACGTTATAATATGATACATGAACATCATAAACACATTAGTTCGATAAAAGATGATAATTGGGTTTTACATATTGAGATGTATCAATCAATCTAGTGGGTTGGCTATCATATCTCCATGAAGATACAGATGTTTCAAAGAAATTTCCACAATTAGATTCCTTGTATCATGAAGAAGAATATATATCAATTTGGTGGAAATCGGCGCTAAAATAAGTTTTATCAATTTTGGTGCCCCTCTCCCCTTCCGTTCACCCCTGTCTCAAACGACGCCACTTTTGACATATTTAAACCACACCGTTGGATTCTTCATATCATGGGGATGATTATATGTAAGTTTCGTGGCAATCGGCGACAGAAAAAAATCTGCCCCCCCCCCTTCCGGGCACACCTGACGCGAACGGCGCGACTTTTGCCATATTTAAACCACGCCATTAGATTCCTCATATTATGGGGATGATTATATATAAGTTTGGTGGCAATCGGCGACAATTTTGTTCTGCCCCTCCCCCTTTTCTGCCCCTGACAACAACGGCGTCACTTTAGAACATTCTAACCCCGACCATTATCTTTCTCGTAAAAAGCTACTCCTAGTAGACCCCTTTGGCATCATCTAGATGGTCTCCTGTGAATTTATATAGAACACAGACAGACAGACAGACAGACATTCGCAAATATAGATATAGATATATATATCCGTGAGACGTGGGAACCATCCATTGGCTGCGGACACACGTACCCCAGTAGCGATGGCATAGTAGGTGTGACAATTAATTATGGTAGAGTTTGGTGACAATTGGTCAACATAATTGATATGCCATAGGGAGTCGTGTCGCGCGCCGCATATTCGCACAGTGAGTTGACTGACCAATTAACCCATTGAGTTTCACCAAGGTTGATCTCTACTCATTACGTTTAGCCACATTGTATTCTCTACGATACATAAAATTGCACGACCGATTGTCCAGAATTATCTTGTGTGGTAGCATTAAAAATATAACATTGCGTGATGAGTAACGATCAACAGCGATCATTCGGTTTGATAAATCATTGAGATGTCGATCTCGATACTGATAGAGCTTGGAAAAGACTCATTGTGTGAATGTGCGGCGGGCGACATATCTCGCTATGGCACAGGCATATGACGACCAATTGTCACCAAAATTGCACCATAATTAATTGTCACACCTACTATGCCATCGCTACTGTGATACGTGTGTCCGCAGCCAATAGTTCTCAAAAAGTCCATGTTAGTTATTAATTGAAATCAAAAATGATAAATAATGCTACCCATTTCATTCCAGATGGGATATCACAACTGATAAGTAACTCACCCTATTTAGGACTATATCTAGTCTCTTAGATGACGTATTCATTCCTGATAATTCCATGACTAGCTCCAACTGATTGAGCTGGAAATAATAAACAATTTTATAATTTAGAGTTTTAACAAATTATTCAAGAAACGATGCTGAGTGGTGTCTGTCTGTATATACTGAGAAATATCGCGGTCATAATTATATAAAGTACATATGAATAATGATAACATAACTGAAGCATAATACTAAAAATGAGTAAGTATCCAGCAACTCTTCGATGAGCTACATTAGCTTTGAAATTAAATGCATGAATGTTGGATGTCAATTGCAATGTCTCTTATATAAATTGTACTGCTGTGAACTCATGCTTGCACTGCGTTTATTCTGTTATTGAAACAAATAAATTGTAAGCATCATGTCATGTTGCTATTGTTAAAGGTACACAATCCGACTCGATGGTCCCCGTATAATCAGATATCAGATATCCATTAATTACCAAAAAATAATGCTAACCACTGTCGACTCTAGTATAAAATTTTCCAAAACGTGTTTTTTTATCAATATTTTGTTCAGCGCAATATGGTATCGAGAGTATGTCGGTCGGATCGTCGAATATTTCCAAAATCGGTATATGATAACTCTGAGCTTGATGGATGGGTTCCTCGACTCGAATCAAATATCTTTTACCACCGAAGCTAAAAAAAAATGTAATTTAGGAGCGTTAAATCGGATTATGTATCTTTAATATATAGTGAAACTTCGAGCGGAGATGGATACCTTCTGTTTTAACTCTTCCAGGTCAGTCTGTAGTTTCTTGTTGGCGTCCGCGAGAGACGTATCACCCGTAACTGGAATGATAATAAATAAACATGAAAGCAAAATAAACAAGGGTAATATTAAACACTGCTAATAATTCCAATAGGTTTGCGGAATTAATAAAGGGCTACAACAATACTATTAACGACAAGGTCGTGGTTAGATTGCGCAAGCATGTAGAACAGGTCAAACATATGTCTCATAAAGCACATAGATCAGGTCCAAACAAAGTTGACATGAAATTGTCTGAAACACATCAAGCACACTCACATTGTGGACGTCGGACATTGAGTCGGAAGGCGCACTCGCCGTCACGGGCCGGAGATCGAATCCCACCTAATCCAAAAAAAATGCGCACTGTCTCAAAAAAACATGCAGCTTCTAAAAATCGGCACCTTGTGTTTAATATAGTCCCAGGCATGTACACATGACAACGGTTGGAATGTCCCGGAGACAAGTATGCGTACAAAATGCAGCTGTGCCAAAAAATCTACCATATACCATGTTTAGTTGTTGTAGGTTACATATCGGGTGGGATATCTTTAGTGTGCCGTTGTCGACTACCTTTACACTT
Organism: Siphonodentalium dalli; assembly: GCA_032622095.1. Lineage (NCBI taxonomy): Eukaryota > Metazoa > Mollusca > Scaphopoda > Gadilida > Siphonodentaliidae > Siphonodentalium > Siphonodentalium dalli. Next base: position 150,027,495 of record CP136066.1, read on the forward strand.
ACAAACTTATATATATATAGGAACGAGAACAATGACCATCGCCAACAGATTGCGATATCATTGAAAAGCATGGGTATGTGTGATAACTTTATAGCCGAAAGCTCAGTGTGTAATTATGGCACAGAGATCGAGGATGCCTTACACTTCTTTTTCGAATGTCCATTATCCCGACCGCAAAAAACTAAATTATATGACAGGCTAGATGAGTATGCTTTCATGACAGTAGACGTAAACCATATCCTCAGATGCGTCCCAAACATTCCACAGCATCGAAACCAACTACTCTTTTTCATTGTTCAAAAACATATTTCAGAAAACAAACATTTCCCTTAACGAAAAACAATCGTAAACTACTTATGACATGGCATGATACCAATATGAGAAGATCTCGAGACCGGTAACACCAATCACCAGACATCATCATCATCAACATTCTTATTATTACATGTACATTTTATCTGCTATTCATCTTGTTTAAACATTTGTGTAAATATTGTCGGGAGAGGGGCCACCTTAAGTTGTTATAAATTGTCCCCCAATCCCTTGTAAATTTTGTTACAATAAATATGTTTAAACCAAGCATGGGGGTACAAACAAGAAGTCAGCAGAATATATGTATACTCACTTGTTACTATATTTAGAAGTGTATATACGCTCATAGCCAGCGCACCTAAACTGAACACAAACACTAGCACTATAAGTATTCTCAAACATCTGAAGTGTGCCTTCATCCGGGCATCTTGACTCGTCTGCAGTTTCTTACTGAACACCGAGTTGACCGACTGTGTAACGGTTTCGTACAATGGATTCACTTTCCTCCTAAAATGGGGGAGAGAGTGAAATAATTTAACTATGGAAAACTGCTTTCACAGATCTGCGGCTGACGCACGCGGCCAATGCATTGGACTAACGGGTTAAGCAGCTTTGACAGACCTGCGGCTGCCGCACGCGGCCAATGCATGTGGCTAACGGGTTAAGCTGCTTTCACAGACCTTCGACTGACGCATGCGGCCAACGCATGCGCATGCGGCCAATGCATGAAACTGTCGGGTTAGGCGCAACGTTTCAAACCATACATACATATCACCGGAGTTACGCTGACGCAGTTAAACGCATCCGATTTCAAAACGGTATGTCTGTGAACGCATCGTGAATGTCAAATTTTAAACCAAATTAGTCAAAATTTAAAATGCAAATTTTCAGCTCAGTAGGCAAATGAAATTTGACAAATACTTGCAATCACCATTATGACATTGCTTAAATCCACAAAATCATCCGTTGGTTTTACGTAATTGAACACCAGTGCAAAAATAATATATAATTGAGAACCATCTTATTATTGACCGGTTTTATATACGAAATCAAAGCATATCCCATCGTTACAAGAGACAATCATTGGAAAGTTTGCTGAACTTTGCTAGCCAAACAAACATTATAAACAGACGATAATATTATGCAGAAGGATTCATATTCTTTGTTGGGAAATGTTCAGATAATAAGTTCAACAACCGACCTATGTAACCTCATTATCTTACCATTTCCTATCGGAACTACTCATCAATGAGTATTTAGTATAGACATGTTTAAATATAGTCCCTTGTCTCATTTGCGTCGTATACGGGAATTTGCAGGATCCATAGCAGGGCGAGGCTTAGATCATGCCGCGAATCTCTACTCTGGCTATCGCCCGTAGAGATCATATTCCGCCAGTACAAAACTTGGGAACTTTTTGAAGTTTTGACAGGGAACCTTATAAAGTCGAAACAATAACGCGTAGAATATATATATTAGTTGTTATCGTGGAGCTCCGTGGTCCGGTGGTTAGCGTGTCGGACTTGTATTCGCTGTAAACACATCGATATGGGTTCGCAGCGCGTCGCCGCGGTCATTGAGTACAGTGGATTTGCCGCTTTGGGCGACGTGCAATTGTCGGATTGCTCGCTGTTTCAAAAACCGCGACAAGTTGAGCAAGTATTGTGTCGGCTTCGCATCACTCATGCGTTAAAAGAGTACCAGCCAGCTTGTCATACTGATGAGTATCAGAGCATGTTCTGATCAAACTAGAGCAGCCCCTGCAATGGCTGCAGCCGGTTCATTGGTTGGCTTGTACAAATGACTGGGGTAATATTGTACCAAGCAAGTAATCGCTATATAAAACTGGTCATTATTATTATATTATCTGTTTCTTAATAATGTACTTATCTGTATAGGTGAACTCGAAATTTCACGATATAAATGAATTTGTGAGCGATTTTGGCGTTGAGTAGCTTACAATTATGGCATTTTCCTGGGTAATTAATTCGATGTTTATTGCGATATCGGTTCACAAAAGTAAGAGAAAAGCGTGCAATTTAGAGGTAGCATATTCACCTACATTGAAGTACATTATTAAGGAACAATTAACAACTAAGAATTATATTTTTTCGACTTTATAAGGTTCCCTGTCAAAAAGATCCAAGGTCTTGTACTGGTTTTGAATATGATCTCTATATACTGGCGTTAACCAGGGTATAGAGATTCATGGCATGATCTAGGCGAGGCTAGACATGGGCCACTATGTACACGCACTAGTTGGAATATCGACCTCCAATACTCAGATCATGGATCGCCAGTTTTGATTTAGAGTACAGCTTTTAGCCAGTAACAGTTCCTAAACATTTGCCAATTAGAACAAAAACTCGGGGAAATTTATAAAGAATAGGAAAGCATCGTTAACAAGGTTCCAAAACAAGGCGTAATGTTCGTGTATCTCATAACCAGTTCAGTAATTCATTCATTGCCATGTTAAACTGTTTTGCTATCAGTAAAACTTATTTTTGTATGACGTCCCAACCAACGGCTTTAAAATGATGTGAAACACTCGGGTAGGGTGATCAAATTGATATTTAGAATAATCTTGCTCAAAGTAGTTATTTTTTGCGAATATTAATCCAAATTGACAACACACACCGCCATATAATTTATATTAATTGGCGAAATCGTTTGTGATAGTTTATGGGTGATATTTGCGTCCCGAATCGAGATGTAAATATTTACAATTGAGCGTAGTTCAGACGACGTTTTCTATGGAGTGGTATGGTCGATTTCTTTGAAATTTTCGACGATGTTGGTTGAATGCTACACCCCCCCCCCATGTTGACATAGCACCTGCGTACTAACTTATCAATTTAACACACTCGAACAAGTCCATAATATGTCTTTAATTGGATATGGTGAACATAAACCTTCACGTAAACTTACCTTTGGCTGGATTTCATGAATGCGCTGGTATCGTCTGCTGCTATATATGACTGACTGTCGGTCGTGTTGGTCCCAGAAGAGGAGTGCACGTCGTTGGTGACCCTAACGCTGCCAACTGGGGTTGGAGTAAGGTAAGTGGAAGGTCTGCGAAAAACAATCATTGTCTGTCAGATGAGTGGTACGTTTAGGCTATACGATTGCATGCTGGCAAATTTGTCCACAGAAGTTGGAACACTGACTTTTATGCAACTTTGTTTTTTTTAGAGATTATCCACTCTAATCTATAACTCCCCTGGATAATCTCTAAACAAAAGTAGCATAATCGTCAGTGATACCAACTGTGAATTTGTCTGACAAGTTTGTGGAATTTGTGGCAAATGTCTATATGTTAAACCGCAGGTCCCCTGGCACAATAGACCCTCACCACCCAAAGCATATATAGTCTTATATCTGTGTCTATGAGTGGTGGTGGTGGTGGTGGTGGGTGGTGGTAGTGGTGGTCGTCGTGGCGGTCTTTTGTGCCAGGTACCTGTGTGGTGAACCAGATTATGGAAGAAAAATTTGATGAGAACGATTGTTTTTCTTTACGAGCATGCTGTAAGTTATGTGTAACTTCATAAGTAACTGTACAAAATATATTGTACCGAGAAATTAGACTCCAAGTGATTGACAAGAATGTATCATGCTATAACCCAGAAATGTGCAATAGATGCCATCTGCGACGAATCGCCACCAAAATGTACCAGTGTCTGATTGAGGCCTTAACCCTTTCAGTACTGAATGGATTCTACCAGTTATCAGTTATAAGAGTGTACATTGGAACGGTCTATTCATTTGGAGGGGTGTTCATGTAATAAAAGCAGACGACAGACAGAAAAACAGATAATACATGAGCAGAATGATTCATATTAATTGGTGGGATATGTTCAGATAATACATTCAACAAAACGACCTATTTTGGACGTATTATCTGAACATGTCAGGAACTGTCATCAATGAGTATTTAGTATAGAAGGGTTAAACATAGACCCATGTCGGTTCTTCGACAGCAATATTATTCCAGCGAGTGTGAATTTTTAGGTGTGGTGCTTAAAGTAATTTGAAACACTCTACTGCAGCTCGCAGCGAGTAAACCTGCTGAACATGGCATTTCAATAAATTGCATCAAAGCAACACACACAACGTAATTCTTTAATATAAATTAAATAAATGACTTGTTGACGAAATCATTCTCATTTTTTGCGTAGTTCAGATGTCATGTTTTACGAAAGGGCACAGCCGGTGTTGTTTAATATTTTGCCAGAGAAAGTTGACGGATGCATGGGCTGAGTCAGTTTGAAGTAGTGAAGTAAAGCACATACTATGTTTTTAAATTGATAATAAATTAACAAGGAACGTGTGTCATTGTGGGGGTATTCATACTGAATTAGGCTTTCAAATGTCATGCATCGCTCCAAGCATACCCTGGCTACAGACACAACCAACGAAAGCAAAATTATTCTTCAATTCTGAATTTCATCACTCAATGTACAATAGATGGCTATCTAAATGTACGATAAAGTGCCACCAAGACACACAGAGGAATGTTCAGGAGTCATGTTTGTTTCTAGGGTAATTTAATAAGAACACTTTTTCAGTCACTATGTGAGTATTCCAGTTGAATATTAGTATTTATAGCCAACCTAAACTTGGCTCGGCATAATGGTCAATAAATGGACGATAATGGATGAACAGCGACATACTGGATATCCAACTTACAAAATATAACATATTATTCGGCGTTTCGTCGGAAAAGAGCGCCAATATAAAAATAAAACTTGATCTTAATTATATTAAAGTACTATATTTATAAAACCAAATTCGACCCCATTGTATTATCTTTGAAATCGTTTTTGAACGAATTAGTAAGCCGAACTCATATAGAAAAGATCAATGCTTTGAGTGGCGATAGGCTGTCGAAATTTCAGGAGGAATGGGAAACTTTGACAAATAAGTTGAACCCATAGCTCGATAAGGCAATCAAATAATTATGATAAAAAACCCATACTCCCTCAATGCAAGAACTGGAACCAGCTACCAATCCAACAGATGTATTGTTTTCAATCCAACATATGTATTGATTTTAATGATAAATGTGTACACAGACTGAAATGTCACTATACATGTTGTTGACCGTCCAGGGTATGTTGTTATGGTATTTTTTGTGTGTTGTGCATTTATAACACTGATCGACGATTCACTTTATGGTGTGCAAGGAGAGTGAATGGTGAGTGTGCAAGGACCACCACCCCATCCCACATGTGGTGTCACTATAATTATTAAAATCATCTGTTTACTTACATATATGTTTTAAAAATAAATTAAAAAAAATTAAAAAAATTAAATGATGTAATAAAAAATGAACGACGCAAGCCTTTATCAGTTCTGATTAATATCACACTCAAACGCTCTACATGCGTATGCTCAGTACAATGAGCGTTTGGTGTGGTTTTAATCAGAACTGGCCTTTATAAGCTCAATTTTGAATGTAAATGGAGATATACTATAATACCATGGCGTTTAGCTGGATCGCAGACTTGAACTGATATACTGCAAACTAGCTTGCGCATATATTCTACGAACAAATAAGCCCATTTGCACTCGTTCGATCATTTACATGAGTGGTTATCTGAACCTATCGCATATTTCAGAATACTGACCGTTGACCCGGAAGCTCCTCGTATTGATGCGGGGCTAACTGGTCAGCGTAGTCATATTGGAATTTTTCATCATTGCCGCCCGAAGCTGATGATTTCGGTGACACCGTCGACTCTCCGTCGGACGAGATACCTGTTCGTGGATAAAAATAAATAAATTTTAATAATACATTAATACGATCAGGCATAATATATAAGTAGCTAGCGTTCGTATCAACCTATTTTGACCTCCTTAATTGAAAAATCGTAGAATTTTTTCCCGTTTTGCGCAGCAGTGAGATAAACGCTCTTTATGATTACCATATTATGAAGTGAATAACAAAACAAGCTCTTTATTGTTCGACTCATGCCGCTGTATATAAGTTCGTATTTAACGTAATTATATGATTTTGATCCCGGTTGTAACAAACGGACATAATGTCCGGGTTCAACGGCCACTGTAATCCATTTCGATATACCCAATGACTGACGGGTTGAATTTCCGAAATATGAATTTTTCCACAATGGTGCAACAATTGACATCGTGGAACGGGTACTGTACATTAAATCCGGACACTTATGTGATCATCTCCTTTTATACTCAACAGAATATGCAACAAATGAATTTGAGCCATAGATTAGTGCAAAATACACTTATGTGCTGTATAAAAGATGGGAGTCATAAACTCATTTTCTTTATAATTACCTGTTGTTTGCATCGTTCATAGAGTACACGCGTATATTTTTGCACTAATCCATGGCTCAAATTCACTCAATTGTTGCATATATTCTGTTGAGTATAAAAGGAGATGGTCCCATGGCCGAATTTAGTTACAGTCCCATTTAAGATGATTTACTCACTCCATAGTAATGGCCAGGCACTGAGTCCGGGAGAACTGTATCCCGGGTACGACTCCAATCTGGGGTCTACTGGGTTTGTGAAGTGGTGCTCAAGAAGGTACGCCATCACATACAACCAACGCTACTAAATCCAGAGTCAAAGAAAGTTCACGAAATCTCAAAAAACACAGCGCATGAATATCTCAAAGTCCTCAATATACGTAAAAAGCTATAAATCCAAATGAAAGTTCATAGAATAAAAGGCATAAAGTCCTCTGGTTATATACATTAACGGCGTGCAAACAGACGCAATCGTTGCTGTATTTGCAGTTTAGTTTAACATGTATGGTATGTGACTAGAGCATGGCGTAAATAATCGGCGCAAATTTGGTGGATGGTATAGTGTTCGCCGATAAGAGGAAATGACCAATTGGCCGAATATATGACAACCACGGAGAATGTAGCTTTGTGAATCAGGAGTGTCACTCGAATCCAAGTGACTCACACCCACATGCAGACTAAATCGCATGCACATGTGCAGTCTGAAGTAGTAGTGTGGAGTGATATTAAAGCCATATAGATGTTGAACAGAGACCCTTGGAATCACTGGTTGTAGTTTGAGTCATCTGCATAGGACGAGCCAATTCTCCATGGCAACAGCACTTGGAGAAATGCGTTCAATAGGGCAAATGATGTTCTCAACGATTCATAATGTTCAGCCATCAAATTAAACCAAGTAATTGCTTGTTATTATTACGTACTCCAGTAGATGGTGGTTTGGTTTATTGCATGGTGGTAAAAATACCGTTGTTTCAGTCGACAGGCGACCACGACGTTGTCAATTGTATTGGCGAAGGAAAGGCGGTGCAGAGTGTTAATTTAACTGCAAATCACGAACCCCATGGCAAGCAACTGACAAATTTCCCCAATGGAATCATTTCTATTAATCCAAAGATCCATACATATCAGGATTAGAACCAGGCTCGCCAGTTCTGGGCGGCCTGTGATCATCTCAGAACTATACAGTGGACCTTTTTCTACACAGCACGCATAACAACGATCGTTCACTGTTAGATTTATCATGATCCAAACACAGAATTTACCGATAAACCCCCTCATGTTGTCAATAACCTCAACATGTACATATCATATTTATGGAGGCACAGACTCAGTATATATGAGTCTTATTGAAATGACCATGTATCGATCGGAGTGGCTATATGAGAGATGTCCCTCAACTCAGATCAAGCTTGGATATCTGTCCCGATCTGAACCCATGCCAACCTCGTATTGTCCAGTCTGTGAGTATCTTATGCACGACCCAACCACCTGCGGGGACATCATTAAAAGGAAGCCATTTCACCGAGAGTTGGGACGCGCATCAGTCTGAAGATGCATGGGTTCGAATATTAAAATAAAACGATCTACCATTTTATTGGAACAACACAATGCACTTCGTCCGAATTGTATTTGTGGCCATACGATCACTGGTACTGGCGTATATATATTGCTTCAAATGTGCTTGATTCAGTGAGCGTGAACAACTTTTCATTTCTTATCAAAATGGTCACGTATCGATCGGAAATATAAATATACCAAATGACTTCGACAGACTGATGTATTTAGTTCAAACTCTTCATGTAAATGAATTATAGTATATATGTATACTATAATTTAGGCTTTACAATAGAGACCCGTTTAAATACAATTCAGAAAACCGAGAGTGTATGGATGTGTTACACCTGTAATGTAGTTATGATTGAACAAATTTGATAAGAATTCCCCATCACAAAAATATGGCATATTAAAAGTGTGTACCATCTTTCCATACGAAATGGTTATATATCTTCACAATTATATAATAATTGACACATTTTGCGTGACGAAATACTACACTGACGAGAATTACGAATAGCCTATAGTAGTCATAATGTTTTAGGACATAATTTACGACTATACGAGTCCGTTTTGTGAGAAAACAGTGTCGTTCAAACTTCCACCATTCACAGTAAGGTGATATAAGTAATGTTTGCTGTGATTATTTTGTACTTAATTATGTTGTTAATCATGTCATAGTCAGTGGTGGCTCGATGCTTGCATGCAAAACTCGTGTTCCCATGGTGATAGTGGGGTTATCGAAACTGTAATCGTAACTACGGACACAGCAAAACGATAATGATAGAACGTGACTTGAAACGTATTTTATTTGCATATAATACAAAAGGGATCGGGGCACAAGTTTTTTTCAACTTATATGAAGCCCATCTCCCAATAAAATGATTAAGGATACAAAATGTTTACTAGATGACAGCTGAACATGCATGATTGTGTGATTTTATGGTGCTTGGTGTGGTGCTTTCCAGAGCATATTCATATATAGGTTATGCTTTATTTGGTAGCTATAACATTTGGTGGAGTTTGTGTGATTCTTTGTGTTAGTTTTAAATAACGTCTTGTGCAAAGGGGTATTCTCATCATTATATATAATCAAGTGTTCGCCAGCTACTCTGGAAGGCAGTACATACGGTAGATTAATAATATAGAACTGGTGGTTGAGTGGGGGAGTAGGCCCTTAACTGGGGTGTCAGTAGATTACTAAACTACTTAGTACAAATATACTAAAGTAATTTGCAGTCCTTCCTTGTGAGTATATTTTAGTTTTTAATTCAGTTATCGAATCGCTTTGTTGCTACGATATACTCCTGAATTATATCGAACAGTTTATTATTACTTTGGGACGAGATATATGGTATTCCGAAAATCTTTTATGTTGAGAGTTTGAAGGCTTTCGCCAGTCAATTTACCAGCGAAAACGGTAGGCTCAGACTGGTACAAGGGGCAGCTAAAGCAAAAATGAAACCATCTTCCTTCGGATGGATTTCCACAGAAGCATGCACACAGGGCTGTAAGAGATAAAATTCGGATGCGACAGTGTAACATGCGACAAATGATAGAAAAACACAAATTCTAGTGATGTGGTGTCATATTCGTAATTATCAGCGGTCGTAGTTCATTGTACGAAAGGTCCAATATGTTTTCACACGGAGGCGCATACTGTATAGTTATAACGATTTGTCTCCAGATATTTATGGGGTTTTTTTCACGCTTGAAGACTTTGTGTACATGAAGCTATGTACCATAACAACGAGGAATGTGAATGACCTTGAAAAGCTGGAAATGCGGTATCTTTAGTAATGTCACCAAAGTATAGAATCAGTTGGACATGGCAGTTCGCGTACGCTGGACAATTTGACCTTATAGATAATACGTTTACTTATAATGCGAAGCAAGTACAATAGTACACAATCAAATAATGCTCCCCAATCCTCCGCCGGTCAGTCAAAGTCCATATATTATTTACAGTCCAGCTCAATAGAGCAGGTTAGATAATATACATCTAGTTGACCGAATCAGTGTGTCTGACATTTGAAGATACGATTTGACATAAAATTTCCATGCGCTAAGTGGACTAAACAGACCAGCATATCTGAAAGTCTCATCAACCAACACTAAAAGTACAAATCTTAAAGGCCCATTTAATTTTCGATTCACTGATTATTTTCTACAGTGCCTTGAAATACGGTTTTAAGAACAATATATGACATAAAATATAATTCATCACCATTTGGAACGTCTGTGTCTCCGAATGTGCCCCCAGAGTAATATAAAAGAGCTGAAATCATAGAAACATTTCCGCCGTTTCGCTCCCAGAATGTAAAAACATTCAAACTAAGATATAGAGATATTCCCCTTCCATTGAAAATAATAGACTTTGCAGAACAGTCCAGATTAAACTTAAGCACAGAACATACTTCGAGACCTCAACAAAATCATGTTCATATTTTATTACACCGAATAAGTTTATAATACAATGCTTTGGAATTTCCTCTTTCAAATGGTATATACTATGGCATATATTTTATATCTGGTGTTTCGAAAATTGGCCTTTAAAGAACACATTGAAATTAAGGCTCAGTGAAATTCAATTCCAATCAACGTAGCCCATTCAGAATATACATGCAACACGTACGAACACCCCTCCCCCATCGTCCCACATAAGAATGCAAATAATACGACGAAAATAAACATAAAATCATAGCCTGGGAACCTTCTTTAACCATTTATTGACTAAATGGAATTTCCCATTCAGTATAAAAGAGCACATTGGAATGGCCTTTTACTCATTTTGGAGGAAGCAGACAACAGATAATACAAGTACAGAATGAGTCCTATTTACTGGAAGGAAATGTTCAGATAATATAAGTTTAACAATAGTTCAACAACGAAGGAATCATAAACGCTCTTTACCACAGGTGTGATCTTCGTGATGCGTTAGGATAGTAGTACTAGTATAAACAGTAATTTTTAGAGGTTTTAACCAATTTGCTATTAAATCGGATGTGGCTTTTGTGCACGCATCCCTGATATGCTGTCGTATCATGCAGGGAAATTTCCAGGGCTGTTTTTATACCTGTTACAGGTATGGGAGCCCAAACTCGAGAAGCCCAAATGTCCCCAAATTCCTAGTTGACCGTATTGAGTCAACCTGAATTTTCCACTTTTTCAAGGCAATTCAACAATATACAATGAAAATAAAAATTCTGCAATTGCAATAGAGCCTTTACTTGCATGTTCAATTTTGAAATCAGAAATATTATGTCATCTTTATAATACATGTACATGTATCTGTGTTGGTTCAGTGTAGAAACCTTATTAATTTATATGGGGATACATGTATCCTCTGTTGGAAACAGGTGTCCCCAAATTATCTCTGGATTCTTCCCTAGTCGTATGCCTTTATAAGCCTCGAACTAAGTTTTCGGGAAGAGTTTGTACGTGGTCTATGACATTTACACACACATCTAATAACAGGCACAACGTGACATCGATAAACTTCACTAAATTGTGCCGTTTATGCCATAGTTATGACACTGATATCAAACGAATAATTTTCGACGGCAAATTGATCTAATCTGCATTCGATGAACGAGTCGCGATGCAATTTAACCAACCATTATCTGTCAGATGTTCCTGGTCGTATACCGTGCAGTGAGATGATCGATGCTTCCATATAAGGTGTTTTATGTATAATACTACGTCTGCTCTCGTGGGATTATCGCCGGCGGCGAACTTATTTATCTGTGAGTGACATATCCAATCATCGAAATAATTCCTATTTATTTGAGAGACACATGTTATGTTCCTAAGAATGAACTCCAATTAAGGTTTTTGCTCAAAGGCACATCGTTGTTTTGAGCCCATAATTATACATATATTAATCAGTAATGCTTTAGTGGCGTAGGTTCCTGGTCCTGTATAAAGTCCGTATCAAAGTATATGGTATATTCATCGAAACGCAGACCCATTGCAATTGGTCACACGAGTTTCGTGTCTCAATGTAAGCCTCGTAATGAATCGATGGTGTGTTTCTTTCCTCTTGTAATAAAGTATGTTTAAATTCAAGTAGACGGTGCTCGGCGCGAATATTTTGTTTGTCGTCAATGTGTTATGAGTTTTCGAACATTATATCCTAGAATTGTGTACCAGATGTGTGAAATATAGCTTGCCTTTACACGATCGATTGGCGTTGGAATTTTAGGAGTCGGTTCAGGTATGTGTGAATTGTGGCCGTTAGAAGCGATGTGAGCCCCATTGAGAAGCATTGTATCAATACCGATGCGTTTGTTAAAGTGATGATTTTTTTTTTAGAGGGGGACTGTATACCTAAATCCGGCCATGGTCCCATAAATGGCCGGGTACAGTGTACAGTATATACGCCTTTAGTGATTTACATATACTAGTATCTAAATTATAACAAAATAAACAGACTTAAAACACCACGAGTCTCGGAATACATGGCGATATCATACAAATTAATCAGTTATTACTCTCACGGAAGAGGAAAAAACTATTTATTTTTGGCAAATTAGGAAAAGTCCAAGACGAAACGTTGTTTGCTGTTTTGGTGGAATACCGTTGTTCTTCTATTTTAAGACACCGTTCATAAAGAAAACTATAGTGGTGGCTCGGGAAAGACATAAACTAGAACTCAAGTGGGCCCAATTGGCGACAAAGCATGATACAAAGCGCGTAAACATGATTGATCAAGTGGTTACAAGGACATATAAGGATCTATGACATATATAGTGATATTCCCACGGTCACGAACATTGAACACATAAGGCTTTGGTGGAATTCTGTGTAATAGACTACCAACTGTCTATATGTTTATGACTCTAATTTCATGAATAACATTATTTTGATAGCTCGGAAAATTAGATTGAGCCTTGTGGGCGGTGACCAGCAGATTACTGAAATGCACATGTATAGGCATGAGATATAAATTGCATATATGAGTATGTCATAACTCATTTACAAATAGAATCGTGAATTCACATAAGAAACTTGACCCATACAATTCCCTCGTCGAAATGTTAACTTGACAAACAATGTTAGAACAAGTGTGCTTGTGATGTAGCGACATCGTCAGCAAACATGTGTAAACAATTTGAAATCTATTATACCAGCACAATGCGCATACAGTACCTGCTCATTAAACATTTGTTCAAAACAAGGTCTTCCATATAGAATCCATTGTGATGTGGTTAAATGCATATAGATTCTAAATTAAAGGGCAAAGATAATTGTGCTTGCACCACAGACTCGACTGACTCGGCGATCCATATGAAGCACATGACTCTATCGTGCATATATATGAGTAAATTTACATGTATGTGTATACGTGATTGTTTGCGTCGTATTTGGTGTGAACATTCCAGAGATCGTAATTTCTCAGGTAAACGTTATAGTTTAAGTTTCCTTGGGCGCGTAAACCACCTTGTGATATCGGTGCGGCTAGATACTGGTTGCTGGATATCCAGCCCTATATACCGATACCACTAGCTGGTTTTACGTCAAAGGCAACATGGAGTAAGGGTTCCATGGATGATAATAGCGAGCACGTTAGATACTCTTAGACGTACTTTATTGGCACAGAAAGTCTTATTCAAGTTACATAATTTAGACAAATCTGAACTTGGATTAAGAATTTCAGGGATGACAATAGGTCGCACGTTAGATACTCGTATACGGACTTTATGTGGCACAGAAAATCTTATTCAAGTGACATAGTTTAGAAACTATGCGAAGATTTGAAAATAGCTGAAAAATCACTATGCGATGGTCTTGGCAAGTTTTTTTTTAAATTTGATATTTGAAACATTTTTTATTAGAATAACATGGTACAGAGACTATGGGATTGGGGGACAAGTTCTTCAAACTTAGACGAGTCTCTCTCTCTCTCCCTCTATCTCTCTCTCTCTCTCCCCTCTCTCTCTCTCTCTCTCTCTCTCCCTGTATATATATATATATATTTGTCATGACGGGTGGGTGCATTAATATATAGTATCTAGTGTTAATGGTGCATGTGTTGGGTTTCTTGGAATCGGTTGGGGTGTGTGTATGTGGCGACAGGAAGGAATAATAGTTCATTATTAAGGGGGTTTCGATTTTTAAACGAGTTTATAAAGCATGTAGATCGATACTTCGTGTACGTTTGTCTACCTATCTTACCCCTCCTTCCAATTTACGTAGATATACTTTTAGGTTTGTATGTGTCATGTCAGTTAAAAGTGTCATGTGCGATTTGACACAAAAATTAGCCAAAATTTAGATAGTTAATGTTCAGCTTACCAGACATAATGAAAATACTTGCAATCACCCTCATTCACCCTCATGCAATCACCCTCATTCACCCTCATTCGAATGACACAATGCAGGCATCGCTAAAATATAGAGCATTCATCCGCTTTACGTTGAAAACAAGCACAAATTATCATAATTGAGAACACTGTTTTTATTATCGACCCCGATTTTGGGTTACGGAAGCATGAATGCTCTTTATAAGAAACGATCATATGAATTTTTGCTAGGCTGACAAATATTCAAAATTGTTAAGACATTATCTGAACATTTGCTTCAATAAATATGACTCCTTCTGCATTTATCTGTCGTCTTCTTTCAGCACCTTAGCATCCCTCCAAATCAATAATATAACATTCCGATGTACACTTTTTAACTGACTGGGAGAATCCGTTTAGTATAGAAAGAGTTGATGGTATCATTTACCGCAGAACAACCCAATATTCGCTCCAGATAAGTGCATGCTTTGGCTTTCAGGTGAATCCTTATAAGTTTGAGGTTGTCGCTGATTAAGTTTATGCAAATTTTGACATGACCATCAATGTTGAAATTAACGAGTGGACATTCGCGAATAAAATGGCTCGATCTCCAAATGTGAGCTCGACATTCCAGTCCTTCGTCCATTAATCAAGACATAATTAGACATGTACAATAGATTCACGATTCAGTGGTGTGCCCTGTATACATCCTCTAGTGCAACAAAGTTGAGCTCTGCGTGGTGTGATTGAAAATACATGTATAGCAAAATACTGAAAATATGTAATCCATACCGAACATTCGAATAAAATTTGATGTGTGTTTTTCCAGTTGATATCCTAGTTATCCTCAATACATCGGCGTTTAAAATCCGCAATCTTGCGAAGATGCGTGTAGAACTTTCGAAATAAAGCTAATTCGAATGCACGAAACTGGTGGGTCCATGCACCGTTGTGGCGAAAATGACGATGATACAATTAAATAAGGAGAGCCAGAGGTGTATAATACTTACTGTGATATTTGGGGTTGTGATAACCCCGAGCATGATTGTCAGCCATGACAGGATCCAGATACACGGACATATATAATCAGTCACAATCGATTACTTCACCCCACTATCAACCCAATGGAGCGAATGATTCGATCAACCGAGGATCAAACCAAATGGAAATGTCAATCATGAGGACACATGAAATGAGCCGTCAAAATCACAACAAAACTATAGGATATCAGTTCATTTGAGCGACGGATTCGAATATGATCCATGCAGTATATCCTTAAGATCCACAAGAACTCAAGAGATTAAGTGCATAAGGTATGTAATCATACAATAGTTAACTCGGATTATACATCCTGAACGTTCATAATCCTCTTTTTTGGAAACAATAGAAGTGTTGAAACAGGCGGTCGTATATCGTGGTAATCCTTGATAATGCTATAGATAATATAATATCACTCGGGGGAGATTTTCTGTCGTCGGTCGTCGACTTCAGCGAGATATGTTTCTCAGATCGATAAGAAAATTGAGTTAGCTCGAAGCTCGCATCATCCGGAAGTCGAGAGTTCGTGGAACGAAACGACAGGAGCGATCGACCAGGCTCTATGCAATTTATTTGTGCATATAAAACATGTGTCACGGTGTACGCCGCGTATATGGTATCTATATTTGTTTCCATGCTTGGGAGTACAGTGCCTTTAGAATGTCATTGAAGCTTGAACCAGCATGTGCGCTGTAGACGTTTGTATGAAAGCTAAGAACAATACCGGTACTCTAGAGTTTAAAGCGTGACCACCACATTAACTCCCACTGGCTAATATTATCGGGTAATAATACGTAACTCCGCATACACATATACATTAGACTTGATAGAATGTGTAACTTGTGAAAATTGATCCTGTGTAACGAGTTCGTCATGTGGTAAGAGTATACACATATATGTACAATTCAGTATAACATTCGAGAGAGCATGTAGCATGTGTTACAAGTTACATGTTTGATGTTTCAGTTGTAAACCCGAAAAATCAGTTCAGTTTACTCCTCACTTGTGCAGCAGATCGTATATACATTGACATTTCTAATCTTGTGTTCAATTATAGAGCTATTTCTGGTTATTTGTTTGCCACACAATATGTCATGATAATAACGAATTGGGGGAAAATACACAACAGTACACAATTCGTTATTTCACACCCATTTTGTATGCCAGTTAGGGATGAGTGCAAAATACACTAATGTACTCTATGAACGATGTAAAACAAAATGGTAATTATAATGAAAATGAGTAAATGGCTTAATCCTTTAATTCATTTTCGTTATGATTATCAGGTTGTTCTTTGTGTACGTGAGTGTATTTAAATCTCATGCTGAACTCAAATGAATTCTGTAATTGGATACAAATAGCTGAAACAGGATCCCTTCTGGAGCCTTTATTCAGCGTCGGAGAGGCCTTCATCCCCTGCTATGCCCCCTCCATGCGTTGGGGCAGCCCCCCCCCCCCACATATGTGCGCCTCGCGCGCATTTTTATGCTTTATTCAGCGGCGGCACCTTAGTGCGCAAATTTGATCGTTTAAATATTTGGTTTAAGGATGCTATAAGCTTATTCCAGAATCAAATAAGTCTAATTTTAATATCCAACGGAATAACGGGTAAAAGTCCACTATGCGCTTATTCCAGAATCAAATCAGTCTATTACCAACCAATGTCAATATTTAACTCCAATATGAACCTATTTGGGTGGAGCGATCGCGCAAATAGGTTCATATTGGACCTAAATATTCACATAGGTTTATATTCGACTTATTTTATTCTGAAATAAGCTCATAGTGAGCGTATTTGAATTTATATTTTTTTATTGATTTATATTTAAAAAATAACGCCGCTATTTATATCCTCTAACAGGGTACCCCGAGTCACTGCAGCAAATTTGGTTGAAATCGGTCCATGGCTGGATTGTTTACAGTCTGCCTTTAATAATGAACATTCTTTATTGTTCCATGCTGAAGAAAAAAACGGTTCTTTTAGAGAAGATTCGCCTTTTTTTCTTTTTGAGGTAATACATTCTGTAACTCAATTGAATAAGGCTTTCTGTGGTACCATATCAAGTCCATATAAAATATTGTATCGTATTTTCAACTTATATTGATCCAAAGAACCGGATCGGAGTGACGTAGGCGAGTATTATGAGTGTAATTTGAGGCTTCAAGTCGTAATCCATGACAATGTGTAAACAAACACGAATGAAATACGACGACCTTTAGAGCATGTTACAATTCTAATGTTGGTAAATACACAACGTTGTGTGTATACATGTACTGACTATGGGTATGCAACAACCCGCCTCACCAGGCACGTGGCTATAGGGTCTCCGTTGGGGTGGGGTGACCATGCAATTTGCTTCCAACTGCATGCGCCCCCTCTTTGATCTGCCCACATTGGTGAAGTTCCATTTGCAACATGCACCCCCTTAATTGATTTGGAATTTTTCAACTGGTATCTCTCAAGTCTTCCAACTGTTGGAAATGTCCAACCAGACACCCCCTAAGGTTGGACATTTTGCAACCGATGTTCTATTCAGTCCAAAATTCTGACCAAATGTATAGGTAAATGTGCTACGTTTAATCTAAAAACAACAAATTCCATAGTAAATACTGGATGAAAAAGCAAACAATAAGAAGAGTTTTCAACCTATATATTGGATGTGGAATTTTTGGGGGAATGGGGGATATTTTCTTTCAAACCAGTAAGTCTTTGGAAAGTCCGTACACGACTTACTCCTATTACTATTCACATAACATCATAAAAGGAGTATTTACTATATTTCATTTGAGACTTGCGTGCGTTGTTCGTTTGATATGACGATAACAAAAGCGGTGTAGACAAGGACGTCACACTCTAAACACTCCTTGTATATTTTTGGTAAATAAATCTTAAATTCACATCTGAAAGGTGACCCTTGGGTCATACAATATCGTATACATACATATATAGATATATATCATCGAGAGATGCATGCGGCCTATTTTCTATAAAGCATGTCGGGCCAATTGTTTAACATCGCCTGGGGTTAGAGAATATGAATAAGTGACGATTGTTGTTGATAATCAGAGGCGCTACTTTAATGTTGAGGATTTCATTGTATTTAATTATTAGCGAGTGTCATTTCGAAGTCCAATATATGCTTACATGATGACAGCTTACGCGCGTATGCCCACATATAGGTCTTATATTGATATAAAAGGGAAGATTAAACAAATCATTTTATGTATCATTTGAACATCCACATTTATATGTCTACGTAATTTGTAGATCATGAGCTATAATGAATCTATACTCTGGCTACGCCCATGCAGATCATACTCCACCAGTTCATAAAACTTGCAACTGTTTTAAGTTCCGACTGGGAACCATATAACATAAAATAAACAATGCATGTAATAGTGGTAATATATGTCTTGCTCAATACCATACATGTTCTTTGATAATGTATTTCACAGTAAGTGAAAGTCGAGAATGCAGTTTTAGGCCGATTTTGCTTTGCGTCGCTTACAGTCATGGAATTTATCCCGGGTAATCAATTCAATATTTATATACGATATCGTCTCACAAAAGTCACAAACTTCATGCATTCTCGAGCTGGGACCACCCCCTATATATTGTGAAATAGATGCATTGTAACAGGGTTTTCGCAAAAATTCAGAAAGCTCCAGTCATGGAAGGGTTATATTATATTGTAAATACATGCACTCCATCATTATTTATGCACCTGTACAGGGGGGGGTCTGGAAAAAAATTGCACATTTAGGGCCCAAAAAGTTTTTTCCCGACCTCGAGGGACCCCACCACCCCATTTTTGCAAAAAAAAATATTTTTTTCCTCCAAAATTTTGGGGACCCACCCCCGTTTTTTATCAAAATTTCAGAGGTTGTTTTTAGCCGTTCTTCAATAACTGTGTTAACTGCCTTACTGATTGGTAAACACAGATCAGAAAAACGAAAAATATACTGTATTTCCATGTGTTTCCTGGTGTTTTCAGTATCTAACAACAATATTAATTAAGCATTGTGTATATAGGTACACTATATGTCACAAATTGCCCTAGACCCCTTTATAGCCTTAATATATCGAGTGTGTTGTGTCTGACAGAGAACACTGGCCAGTGTAAATAGTGGTAAACAGGTCAGGGGTTCCACAATTATATGTGCATGACCAAAGAACTCTTTAGTCTTATCCAACGGGATGGGGTGGGGAGGGGAATTGTTTTTTGGTTAGGTATACACATAGATATATGGTTATTATACTGCCCGATATTAGTCGGCGGGTATATAGTTGACGTCTCGAGCCGTCTGTCCGTACAAACATTTTGAATTTTAACTCAAGAGTCAGTTGTCATATTTGATTCCCTATGGCATGGTGACGGACCAGAAATGGGGGACGAATATGCATAATATTGCTGGTTGTGACCACTAATGCCTACCAGAGTTATGAACTTTATGAAATTCAGTCCATACAAAGATTTTGCAATATAAGTTAAGTGTCGGTTGTCAAATTTTGATGTGGTTTGGTATGGTGATAGACCAGAATGAAGAATTGAATGTCATTTCTCAATGCATCTGAATGCATCACATTATTTCAGTTCATCTATTTGTAAGTGATAACAGTATACAATTAGTATTTTCGTCTTGTTGAGCAGTAAAGCTCCCAGATGAAGTTCAATGAGAATAGCATCACCTTCATTTGGGATTGTCTGAGCAGTAAACAGTAATGTCATTCATCATAACCAATTCAGTTTTATTTGGATAATTGTTGCAAATTAACATTACTAGCAATCATTCAAGATGAGAAATAACCAGAAGAAATTAATTTGATTACATGCCAGAACAAGACAGTATTTCAGACATTAGAAATTTATGAGATACCCTTTTCAATTTCATGTTATGCAACAATCAGGTTAATGATAACCTGATATCTACTAGTAGTCATCATTGAGTATTCATCATGTAGTATCCAATTTGTGATAAGAGTTTTTTTGTTTTATTACTTTTATTCAGATAATACAACTGGGTAATATATTAATTTTGTTAATACGGTGGTCCACTGTGAAGTGGTCCGGGATACTGTGAAATCCAGAATGATGCTAAATCTGAGGTTAAAGAGTCACTTTAACTGCCTATATAGCCCTATACCAACAAGCATGGCACTAACATGCTTACAAACAACATTACATGGTCAGTACTTGTAAATTGTTTGAAAAAAATCCATTTTGGAAAAAAATTACAAGCACCATTTTTTCCGCCTCTGGACCACCCACCCACCCCGCCCCTATATACGGAATTTTTTTGCAGACCCCCCCCCCCCCTGACCTGTATGTACTTTTTATGTGACGACAAATAAACAATTGTTGGCTAATTCATATTCTTGGTTTCGTTCACCCCAAATCACAAGTACGCTGACCACTTTAGTCCAAAACTTTGATAAAAAGTAGGAAAATATGTCAATGTTGGTCAAAAAACATCAATTTCCCCACTAATTGTTTGATTGGAAATGAAAACATATGAGAATAATTTCTATCTATATTTGGTGTGAAATTTCCAACTCACGCATGAAATTTTCAACTGTAATGAAGAATTTTTTTGGGGTAAGCATGTGCACCGCCCCTTGTCCCTGTGCCCCCTGACCCTGACTGGGAAATATGGAATCATAGCTGTTCTTGATAGTCGTGAGATTACCTATGCCTGTTAGTTGGTACACGTATAAGTGCGTGTGTTGACTTGTTATCTCTATGTTTTATTGAAATGACTAATCTTCTATAGTCTCTATATTAATCATATGACATCATGTGTAATCACAATAGAGAACATTATGTGTTGACTTATTTGGGCCAACTGTGTGGGATAATAATAGGAAGTATGAATAAATTACATTCATCGTTTCATTCAAGTTAAAGATTTATAGCCACCGAATCCATTAACTTTCTGTTAACATCACATTATATATGCAGGAGCTAGGATGTTGGCGGGCATGTATGGGCGACTGAAAAGTCACGTTTGGTATGTGTCTACACATACGCATAATATATCAAGACGTCATATGACAGATTAATAGAAAACGAGCGAAAATTAGGGGGTGAAGTTGAGTCCTGGTGGTGCAAGGATAGACCAGTATCTCCTGGACTTACTATTTCACTTCCATTATAGAAACGAACAATATGTTTCAGTTTCGGTAGAATTCTCGATGATTTTACATTATTTTTGTTGAGAATGGTAGATTGTCAACATCAAATTATTAATATATCAAA